>JAYESA010000008.1:85297240-85457240 GCA_036927795.1 Iris macrosiphon
TATATATATATATATATATATATATATATATATAAACATAACACACACGCAACACACAACACAACGCACACAACGCCCACAAAGCTCACCAACGCACGCCCAACGACCCCGACAAGTACAAACACCTATAAATATATAAAATATAGCCCGAGAATTCTAGCATACACTCCCCCATAATAACCCAATGCGCGCACAAGCCCGAAACTAGAAAACCACGCCGAAATGGCCGTTCAGTTATTTCGACGAACAAGCGGTGTGCGGTTCGGAAAATCTCCTGAAACGCACACCAAACCAACTCAGAATCGGCCCAAAATTTACCCACGGGTCCTAAACGATATCTAGATCCTAGAAAAAATGTTACCTGTTGATTCTAGGTCCATGGCAGAAATGCGCACGCACTTAGAATCGGCGACGACGAAAACCCCAAAAATGCCCGAAACGCCCGTTTCTCTGCGACACGGCTTCCCGTGTCCGAACGGAGACACGCCCTCAAGACATCCGATAACGTCTACCTAGGTCCGTCTAACCTAGGGCATCTCCAAAAATTGGCCAAATTCGGATTCCACTCGAAATTGACACAAAATCTAGTGTTAAAGTCTCCAAACACTACCAAACTAGTTCCAACTTCCTCCCACGGGTAGCCTAAGGGTCTAGAAAGGTTCTAAACTATTAATTACACTATAAAAGAGTAATTACAAGGGGAAAATTAGGGTTTACCTCTTGGGAGTTGGAATCCCAAGCCAAAATCTCCAAAATGCTCCAATTCCACCAAACCAAGCTTCCAAGCTCCCAATCCAAGCTCCAACACCAAATCTATGCTCTACCCACCTAGGTTGGGGAAGAATGTAGGGTTAGGGTTAACACAAGTAGAATAAATGGAAGGAGGAAGGAGAAAAAAATGGAGAAACTTACTTGTGAAGGAGAAAGGAAGAAGAAGAAGTAGTGGAGAAGAAGAAGAAGAAGAAGAAGAAGAAGAAGAAGAAGAAGAAGAGAATGGGAGAAGGGAAGATACTGTTTCCACGGGTGAGGGGCTGGAATAGGGCCGGCCACACCTAATTAAAGGGTCTCACAAATTCCAAAATACCCAAAATGCCCTCCTAACTTGGGTTTTGGATTTCGGGTTCCAAAAGCACTCAAACTAACTCCAAATCTCTCCAACTAACCCACTAAAAATATAATAAATATTCTAAAACCCAAAAATAAGTCTCACAAGGGTGTAGGTTGGGTCGGATATGGGTCCACTAGGGTCTGACATGGGTCCAAACTAGCCAAAATCCTAAAACAATCAATATAAAAATAATACAATCTATAATTAATTATAAATAATACACAATTAACCCAAATTAAAATAAAAAAAATATCCGGCTCTGGAAATGGGGTGGTGACACCTCCCCCCCCCGCTGACCAACGTCGCCGCAGCCCGGCCGCCGTCTCCGCCGGCCGTCCGCGCACCGTGCGCTTGCAGAAACACCGCCCCAAGTACCCATCTTCAAGGTGATGTATCTCCCTCAATTTTGATTATTTTTACGAGCGATTTATTTGTGTAAATTCATAACCTAACTCTCTATAATTTTTATTCAAGCGGGACGAGTTTT
This sequence comes from Iris macrosiphon, assembly GCA_036927795.1. NCBI lineage: Eukaryota > Viridiplantae > Streptophyta > Magnoliopsida > Asparagales > Iridaceae > Iris > Iris macrosiphon. Next base: position 85,298,836 of record JAYESA010000008.1, read on the forward strand.
CATACCCTAGATTGGTCAAAAATTTGACCGGAAAATAGCCCAAAAACTGACCAAAATCAGTCCAGATACTTCAACCCGAACCCCCATGTTCACACCCAATTTACCGCCAACATGTTTAATATTTTCAAAAACTTATTCAAAGGTTTTTCTACCTAATATAACCGAGAATTTTTCTGTTCTTTTATTTTTTATTAATTCGTTCTATGTGTAAAATTATTCGACCTCCAAAACGACCAAAAATTTGATTTATTAAAACTTCAATTTTGAGATACGGAGTGCGCTCTGCCAAACGGGACCGCCTCATCATGTACAAATTGCACCAAAAGGCGTGTATGGTATATCCTGACGTGTGGACTTTCGTGGAAACTGATTTGGACGTGTGTGCGCGTCGAAATCAACATGTATCCATAAAAAGTCCCCGTATCGTGACTTTTGTAAAATACCCCGCCATTTTGTGTATGCTCATCGGAATGCGACTAAACTTACGCTATTGGATTCGTGGTATCACGCTGGTCCTATGACCCAAGTTTCACGTAATTCTGAGACAGTTGACCAAGCCGCCTATTTGCGGGCCCCTCGGTTGACTTTAAGGGCGAATTTATGTTTGGCTCACCGAAATCCAAAATTGGATATACCGTTGAGTTCGTATTGACGTTTAGAATTTTTTTAACTTATAATTTGTCCCATTTAGAGACCTGTTCCTCTGGCACACTTTTCGGTGTAAAGTGGACCATATGTGGACTCTACTTTGACCTGAAATTACTGTTTTGCCCCTGTGTCCAAATTGGACGAAAGGGTAGGCTTTTTGACTATCTCGCTTATTCTGGGAACGTTGGTGATATTTATTTCAGCATCCAAAGACGTTTATTCAGAGACCATAGTTTCTGATCCCTTGTGCTTGACATTTGGATGCTTACACTACGCAACTTTCTTGCCAGGCAAGTAACCTTGCCATTGTACTGTGATCTACATTCCATATGATGCATGTATTTTATTTCTAGTTCATATATTTTAACTACTATATAAACTGTGCATCCAAGAATAGCTTGGGTGCAACGACGGTGACGTCGTATTTTGTCTTTATTATATATTATGCATGACGACCTGGTTTTATGAGACCACCACATGATCATGAGGCATTCTTATATTTCATTTGGCTGTGACACATTTCTTACACGAGTTGTGAGTCTCATATAGATCACGGACTTACGTATTGACTGATCATCAGTACGTGTGGGACGTGCGGTAGGGAATAGCTGCTGATAGAATTTGCATGCTAGAAGACTTGGCAGTTATTAAAGGTATCATCGTGTCATAGATATGACATACTTTGAGTATGGGGTTGGGAGGACAACATGTAAGGCGTTTGGGCTCCTTTGCACTTTTCTTGTGTAACCCGTACGCTCCGCCGGAGATACGCGATCATGATGACCACTATATATATTATTATTATCAGGCGGCCTCTGGCGTTCAAAAGACGACATACTTTTTAGGCCCTTGAATCTCCGAGAGAATTATGCCAATCCCATTTTGGCCAGATAGCCCACGTTTTGGAAAGTTGTTCTCAAATTGCATTCACATAGGCGGTTAGACGACCCTTTGGATGTTTATTCTTTAGTAATTTATTGGCATGCTTCTATGTATCTTGTTATGTCCCTCTGAGGATCTGGTCCCTTTCCAGGTGTAGACGATCATGACTATTAACAGAAGCATGGATCAGGACTTGCTACTTCGTTCTCTTTCGAGGAGTTCTTCTCTTCGACCCTCATTGTTCATTAGATTTACTTATTTGTTTATATTATATTCTAGTTTGGTAGTGGATTTGTCTCCACCCAACTACTTATTCTTATCAAGCATCTTATACTTGATTCAGTTATATAGTTGATTGGTTATTTATTTTTTTATGATTTTTGTGGATAAGATTTAGTTATGTCCTGTGACTTGTGATAATTATATACCACTTGTGAATTATTATTCATAATACAGTGTACGTATATGTTATGGTTTTCATATATTGGAGTCTCCATATACATACGACTGACATGCTTACGTATTCCTAGTCCTACGTATTTTAGGACTGGGGCATGATATATTTTTAGTGGTGGCCCATGCAAGTCGAGAGTATATTATCTTGGTTACGTTACTGTACCAAGCAAGCCTGCACCTAGGATTAGAGTTTTAGGTCTCATCCACGTACTTAACTTTTCTCCTTAATTTCATTCCAAATTCTTGAACTCACCTTCCTTCCAACCTGTTCTATTTAAATAATTGTATCCTGCTTGATTTATGTACTTCCCTAATAGTTTCTTGAGTATAGCCTTCTGCTATAATATAGGAATCTTTGTTGTTAGGATGATAATTAGGGTAACATTTCTACTAAGAATACAACTAGAATATTAACGCATCACTAAATTTAGAATACCTAATGAACCCTACCATCCTTTACCTGTAGATTAATTGACCATTATCCCTTGATATATTTATGAAGGACTTGAGAGTAGTATAGACACTACTAGGGTTAGTTAGAAATTGACCATATCGTTTGACCCTAGCATTGAGGAACCAATATAAATCTAAGATTGAATATTAGAACTAAACCTAACTTTCATAGTGAGATAATATTAGAGAACTATAAATTTAGCTTATTGTCTTGATATTAGCAGAACAGTACCTTAGAAAACCAAGAGGAATGAATAAAATATTTTCCTTGATCATACCTCGAACACAGAGATTAGCATACCATATTTTCTTAGAAAATCATGATATTATCAAGAGTCTCTCATTTTAATTTCTATCTTGTTCCTCTGAAACCTTAGCGTTCGCTATTTGTGTGACGACTAAAATTTCTCCTTCATCTTTCAATTCGTGCCACCTAACCGTTCTGATTGTAGGCCAAGTGATTTCTTTTATTATTAGGATATATAGTTTGCTAGGATTATAGTTGTTAATCTTGAATTTTGAAATTATGTGCTTAGTAGTTAGAACTTGATAGTTTGAGATGCTTATTTAGATTATGATTTTATGATTATCCTTTAATTTTAAATCAAGTAATCTGTTCCATATATCTCCATATAGGTTATATCCTCTTTCACTCGAGAGCCAGTAACTTCTCCATTCTTAAATTTTAACAGTTTTGTTCTATAAGCACTATGATTAAGACTTAAGATGACCATTACCTAAAGAATTTTATAATGCAATTGGATACCTTAATAGGTACCAAGATCTTTCCCTCATATACCCCAACAAGATTTTCTACTTTATTTACAAGGACAAGGTTATTTTGTAGATTTTCCTTAAGGCAGTTATACTATTAGTTAATTTTTGTAAGTTGGATAGTATGCCACACAACCTAGTATCACATAGTCCTTTTGACCCATTAATGAATTATAATTGAATGACACCAACTATAGACTTGTATAAGAAGATAGTGTTTATCCAGACTGTAGAACTTAGAGGCCCATACCCCCATTTGGTCGACTGGAGACTTAGACAAGGAGTTTGTATGGCAACTTTAGAGGCACAACAACGGACAACAAGTCTTATCTTCTTTATGAACTTGAATTATTTTGTACCTTTCCCTCATCATAATCCAACGTACTTATAATTTTCTGGACTATCTTGACTTATGCTGCTATTATAGCCTAGTTTTGGAAGCTTATTCTTGTATTGAGCTTGTTTATGACATATGTATTATTGGGTGCACACACTAATACAATTGTCTATCTAGAATCAGTGTATTATGGTCTGGACAACCTTAGTGCGCTCGGTTCGCTCTTCACATGACTACTTTATGTGGATTGAGATATATAGTTGACTAGTAGACGAATATACTTGTCCTCTAGACAGGTCAGAGTATATCATGTCAGGTACATCACTGTTCTGATGTGAACATGCGAATAAGAATTTACCAAAATAAGATTTTAATTCACGACTGCCTTGACAACTCTCTTTTGAATTCTTTAAACGCCTTGAACCCCGTACTTGTATTCTATCACCTCCTCCTTAAATTTTTTATTGTTGTTTTCCATCTTTTCCTATTTCGGAAAGACGAACGCTCGTGCTTGGTATAAGTTTGATACACAAAGAGCACTAGATATACCCCATAGGCCAATCACACTACTTGGTGGCTATCTTTCGTAATTAAAGGCACATCACATGTGATATATTTGGTGTTAAAATTTTTGAGGATTGAATAACACGATTAAATAATTTGAGGAAGTTTTTCTTAAATGTATAGCCTCACGTGATGGATCGATAAATTCTAAGTTGGGTAGAGGTCGCATTGTCAACTTGAGGTAAATTTTTTAGATTGTGATCAAGTAAGATTAGATTGAGAGATTTAAGTTATTTTAATTTGGAGAATTTTTAGAAGAATGATTAAGGCGATGAGGATTTAATAAATTTTAAAATCTTGATATTGCGGACCAAATATTTATACTTTGAGCACATGATTTAAATTTTGAATATTGAAGGTTGAATAATCGATTTAAATTTTGAGGATAAATATATAATTTTAGAATTGAACAATTAATAAATTATATTTGAATTTTTTTATTTGATGATTTGAATTAAAAGTTAAATTTTATTGTTAGATCACCCATTTGAAATATTTATGATGGAAATTAAATTTAAAATTTGAAGTGTACAACATTCATAAGTTGAAAATAAGAATAATATTTGATTAGAATTATTTTCTAGAGGAGATTATGATAGTTGGATATCGTGATATAAAATTTGATATGGGTTATTTAAATCTTGAAGATGTTGTATGGATTTGACTTAAATTTGGATGTTGATGATTTGAAAATTGAAAAGAAATTACGATATGTTGAATTTTGATTTAAACAATGGTTAATTTAAATTTGAAGGAATTGCGATAGATTTGAATAGATTTTGTCATTTAAATTTTTAAGAAGATTGTGGTTGACTTGTCTTAGACACTAATGTGAAGGACTTTGCAAATCATGCCTTATTTTTAATTTCGAGAACAAAATTATTTTAAGTTGGGTAGATTGTAAACCCTCACACCCAAAAATAGGTATTTTGTGTGTATTTTGTAATTCTTGTATTTATTTTAGATTATTTTTTAAATCAATTAAAATCCAATACTTTTATTAGGATACTTCACCATGGTTTGGACATTAATAATATAGGATGGCCCCAAAATCTGTATCTCTCTTCATAGGAAGTAGCCTACACAGGAGACACTACCTATAGGATCTTTTTATGGCACAAAAATTCAATCCCTTGGTGTTAGTATGATATTAGTGAAACGACCATAGATTAATTATTAAATATTTAGATATTATATATATAATTTAATTGTGGTTTTTTTAATTCTAAGTTTTCTACAATTAGTAGTGTCACGACTCGCACCCGATTTAGGGGTACGAGAGCGTGGGTACGTCCAGCCTACATCGTAGCATCGGCGATAGAACGGTGTCTAGGTCAAGCACTATCTAAAATAATCTTGCACTAGTATCCAACTCCATAAGGAGACACGGATAATGAAATATAAGTGAACAACATACTCAATCACATAACTACAGCACGATAAGAAATCGAAGAAATAAAATAAAATACAACACAAGTCTAATGTAAATAAATCTAACTCAACAATAAATCCAAGTCTCAACAAAAATGCCGGAGACAAATCCGGTACCAAAAACACTACTGAAGGAAACTAACTAAAAGACTAGTGATTCCGGATAGACCTCCCGGAATCACGACTGAACTACTAAGTCCAAGACTGCAGCTACTCACCCTGATGGTCCACAAGTGTCGGATACCAGTCCTCTAGGCATAGTCTGGAAAATATTTTCCAGTCAGAAAGGAGCAAAGTACATTTCTAAATAGCAGTTCTATATCAATGATATAAACTATGTAGTAGTATATAGATGGAAATATACGAGATGCATGTATATGTACGAGAAACATACAATAACGATATACTGGAAATACTGTAAGTAAATGCAGGAAAAGAAATAATATGTCAATGAGCAAGAATACTATGACTAAGTGTGTGAGTACTAACTTTAACATGTGATCGGCTTGGGACTAGTAAACTCATTACATTGGTTAGCGATCATCCTTGAGGTCAGGCTAATCCGTACGGATAGCTATGATGCGAGTAATAGTCAGGCTAACCATATGTAACAGTGATGAGGCATGTAATGGTAAGGCTGCACCGACGTGAGGCGTGGGTAAGCTATGATTCATGTAGAGTTGGGTATGATCACATATCTACACTAAAATACTCCCCACTCCCGACTGGTATAGTAGACCCAACCATGGTACGCTATGGCACGGGATTCCCTAGGGAGGTAGCAAATCTCCCCAAAAATTAGTGTCTGTACATGTACAAGATAACAATAAAACAAGACTTGTACAAGCTACACCATAAACAAGGAATAACATCTCATGACGAGATCCGTATATACCAATCCGTGTAACCATCGTGTCAAGAGCATGGATATTTATACTAGATACAATGAACATAGGGGATATCATAAACAAGAACCTAATCAGAGAATGTACTCGCCTTGGGTCCGTAGCTGGTGAATACCGAGGTCCTGTTCCAGAGTATCGCCTGGATGAACCAACAGTCCTATAGACATATCACAATTATAACACTTGTATCAGATGCTACACTAACACACAATAAAAATACACCGGCCTTAGGGCTATGCCAGGTATGGAACTTAGTCAACTAGGGTCATCTAGTAGGGATACATATATAATTATACATTTATACTCAGAATATATATACCAATTAAATACGTATATAATATATATAAGTGTATATCAGTAATTTGTACAAAATATGTATAAGTATATATACACTAAATAGAAGTATATAAATATATATTTATATGTTATAAATATACATAACCAATTTTATTCATAATAACTATATTTAAGAATATACATATACTGAATATATATGTATACATACATATGTACTAGTAAAAATATACATTTGTTATATTTATACATATATATATATATATATATATATATATATATATATATATATATATATATATATATATATATATATATATATATATATATATATATATATGTGTGTGTGTGTGTGTTTATACATATACCAAAAATACACATTTTTATTAAACATATACCCATACAAAATATTTATATATACATATATATATTTATACCAAAATAATAATTATACTATATACATGTATATTAATATACACATACACATTGAATACGTATATATATACAAATAGAGAAAATACACTATATATTTATAGATATATATATATATATATATATATATATTTACACATATGCACACATACGCGTAGATACGTACACATATAATACGCATACATATACACACAAATATACGTATACGTATTTACATAATCATATATTTATACACATTAATTAAATATATACATATACATTATTAATTAATTATACACACATATATACATTACAGTGAAGGAGGGAAGAGGGGAGGAGACTCACTGGGGGTTGGTCGGAGCTCAGGCCAGAGGGGATGACGACAAGGAGGAGCAACAGGTCGGTGCTCGACTGGGGCTGAGGTGCTAGGAGGAGGAGGTCGGGGAGGAAGATGACAGTGGGGCTTGTGGTGAGTCGGAGCTCAGGGAAGGGTGGCCGGAGTTGATGACAGGTCGTGGTGGAGCTGCAGTGGTTTGTGTGGAGGAGATGGCCGGAGTGCAGCTCGCCGGGGTCATCGTGGGTAGTTGGGAGGAGAGTAGGGAGGGAGATGGAGGTGCTCAGGTGGTTCAGGCAGGGAAGGATGGGAGGTAGGGGAAGCCCTGGGTCGCCGGGCCGGAGTATGCAGCAGGGAGCTCGGAAGAGTTGGCCAGAGTTTGGCAAAGCGCATGGAGGTGATGGGAGGTTTGCAGCAGCCGAAGTCGATGGGGAGTTGCTGTTGATGACTGGCCAGAGTTGCGAGCAAGGGGGAGTTGTGGTCGGCTCGACGGTAGAAGAGGAGTTGTACAGCAGTCGGGTTCGAGGTCGATGGGGGGAGGTCTGCTGAACCGCCGGAGTTGCAGCGGTAGGGGAATGAGCAGTGGTGGGGATGGACCCTCCGACGGTGGCCTGAGAAGAGAGCGGGCCGGAGAACAGTAGGGACAGGTGGTAACAGTGGTGGTGGTGGTGAATGTTCTCCCCCGCCTCTCTCTTCAAATTCAAAAAGAAGGAGAAGAAGAAGAAGGGAAGAAGAAGAAGAAAAATAAAGAAAGAAAGAATGAAAATGTGGAGGCTACGGTTGGGTGTGGGCTAGCCTAGGTTTTTGGGGATTAGGGCTTGGTGGTAGGACATTAAATAGGGAGAGAGTGTGAGGGAAATGAATGGTGATGATGAGCCCCATTTTGAATGGGTGGCTCAGATCTGACATGAGGGATTTTATTCATGTGGGAATGAGGGTTGACTAGTCAAATGTTTGGGGCTCTCCATTTAGTTGAACCAATGGGATATTGACACCAAATGCAAATTTATAAATTAGCCCCCTTAAATTTGGGTATTTGCACAGATGCATAAAATGATGAAAATTTGGCGGACGATTCGGTGTTTGGCATTTTGTAGGGTGAGGGGGTATTGTGTGTTTGGTATGGGCTCAATTAGCAGGGTACTGGAATTAAACCGAGATTAACGGGATCAGACAAAATGGTATCCTCAAATTAATTAGGAATAAATATAAGCTGTGTTCTAAAATTAATTAGGAGTACATGGGACCAAAATCAGGTCGGGTCACCAATACCATTAGTGAAGAAGACTCAGAACAGAATATTATCCTAATTTGGGTCGTACAAAAAATAGGCCAAGATTGCCTCCAATTTCGATTGGAACGCACAACGATACAAATTTGGAATCTATTTAGAATTTAAATAAACGTCCGCGACGATTTTTTGTGCGGCTAAAATGAAGCACAAGAAAGCATAATTATGAGTTGCAAAAAATGTCAGAATGGAAGGCGGACATGTCTAGAGCAAGGTTGTGAATTTGTTAGAAGGCAAAAGCCTGGGTAGCGCTCCAAATATCGAAGCAAAGGCAATATGCAACAATTAAATAAATTACGGTAATTAATGACGACATCCGATAATTTAAATCCTAAATAATATAATTAACACGTAATCATATAATTCGGACAGGTGTTCGTCTAGTTGGCTTCTAGGTCAAGCCTACCAGCTCAGACATTAATGAACACTGTAAATAATACTATATTTAATTACACATCTCACGAAATTATTTAATTTAAATACTCCTATAATGAAATCATTTAATATATCTACCACAATACTAATAATTATAAAAAGTTAAAAATACCCCTGTTTTCAGAACGTGGTAGTGACAAGTAGCCCATAATTTTTGTGCCAAATTAGGTACATTCCCTTTTGTAAGATTTTATATTATTTACTATTAGCCTATTTTGTGGGTAAACATTTAGTTAGTTACTTAGTTAATTAAATAATATAATTACTTGATTTATTATAACTAAAAAATGTCTAATTATTAATTATAAAATATTTCATAAAATATTTTGGGTGTAGTATTTTATTAAAGTTTTACAAAATAATTTTTAGAATTTATTTGGTGTGCACATATTATTTTTGGATTTTTTTCTCATTTATATATTTTAATATATCTTAATAAATAATAATAATAATAATAATAATAATAATAATAATAATAATAATAATAATAATAATAATAATGTTAAAGAAAAGAAAAAGAAAAGAAAAAGAAATGAAAAAAAGAAGAAGTTAAATACAAATCCTAAAATCTTAACTAAAAAGCTACTTAAACCTATTCCTATACAGCAAACCAATTCCTACCCAACCAAAACCCACGAAATTTCCCCCCCACAACAGCAGACTACCCAACCCCCCGCGCTCTCTCTCCCTATATATATATATATATATATATATATATATATATATATATATATATATATATATATATCGCATGTATAAACCCTATCCCTACTCCAACCCAGCGATCGACCTCTAGCGGACGTCGACCCAACCCCCCTACCCCCCGCCGACCAGCGCCAACGTCGGTCGTCCGCACACCGCGCGCGTGTAGAAACACCGCCCCGAGCACCCATCTTCAAGGTGATGTATCTCCCTCAATTTTGATTATTTTTGCAAGAGGTTTATTCGTGTACGTTCACAACCTAACCCTCTAGGATTTTTATTCAAGCGGGATGAGTTTTCATACCATAGATTGGTCAAAAATTCGACCGGAAAATGGCCGAAAAATTGACCAAAATCAGTCCAGAAACTTCAACCCGAACCCCCATGTTCACACCCAATTTGCTGCCAACCTGTTTAATATTTTCCAAAATTAATTAAAAGGTTTTTCTTCCTAATATAACCGATAATTTTTATGTTCTTTTATTTTTTATTAATTCGTTCTATGTGTAAAATTATTCGACCTCCAAAACGACCAAAAACTTGATTTATCAAAACTATAATTTTGTGATATAGAGTGTGCCCCGCCAAACAGGACCACCTCGTTGTATACCAATTGCAACGAAAGGCGCGTATGGTATATCCTGATGTGTGGGTTTTCACGAAAACTGATTTGGACGTGTGTGCGCGTTGGAATCAACATGTATCCGTAAAAAGTTCCCGTATCGTGACTTTTGCAAAATATCCTGCCATTTTGTGTACGCTCGTCAGAATGCGATAAAACTTGCCCCATTGGATTCATGATATCACGCTGGTCCTGTGACCCAAGTTTTACGCAATTCTGAGACAGTTGACCAAGCCACCTATTCGCGGGTCCTACGGTTGACTTTAAGGGCAAATTTGTGTTCGGTTCACCGGAATCCAAAATTTGACATACCATTGAGTTTGTATTGACGTTTAGAATTTGTTGAACCTATAATTTATCCCATTTAGAGACCTTTACCTCTGGCACGCTTTTTGGTATAAAGTGGGCCACATGTGGACTCCACTTTGACCTAAAATTATCGTTTTGCCCCTGTGTCCAAATTGGACGAAAGGATAGGCTTTTCTGACTATCTCACTTATTCTGGGAACGTTGGTGATATTTATTTCAGCATGCAGAGACGTTTATTTGAAGGCCATAGTTTCTGATCCCTTGTGCTTGACATTTGGATGCTTACACTATGCAGCTTTCTTGCCAAGCAAGTATACCTTGCCATTGTACTGTGATCTATATTCTATATGATACATGTATTTTATTTCTTTCATTTAGTTTATATATTTTAACTACTATATAAACTGTGCGTTAAAGAATAGCTTGGGTACAATAACGGTGACGTCGTATTTTATCTTTATTATATATTATGCATGTCGACCTAGTTTTATGAGACCACCACATGATCATGAGGCATTCTTATATTTTATTTGGCTGTGATACATTTTTTACACAAGTTGTGAGTCTTATATAGATCACGGACTTACGTATTGACTGATCATCAGTACGTGTGGGACGTCGTGCGGTAGGAAATAGCTGCTAATAGAATTTGCATGCTAGAAGACTTGGCAATTATTAGAGGTATCATCGTGTCATGGATATGACATGCTTAGAGCATGGGGTGGGGAGGACAACAAGTAAGGCGTTTGGGCTCCTTTGTACTTTTTTTGTGTAACCCGTATGCTCCGTCGGAGATGCGCGGTCATGATGACCATTATTATATTATTATTATCAGGCGGCATCTGGCGTTCAAAAGTCATTCTTTTTAGGCCCTTGAATCTCCGAGAGAATCATGCCAATCCCATTTTGGCCAAATAGTCCACGTGTTGGAAACTTGTTCTCAAAGTGCATTCACATAGGCGATTAGACGACCCTTTGGATATTTATTTTTCAGTACTTTATTGGCATGCTTCTGTGTATCTTGTTATGTCCCTCTGAGGACCTGGTCCCTTTCTAGGTGTAGACGATCATGACTATTCGCAGGAGCATGGATCAGGACTTGCTACTTTATTCTCTTTCGAGGAGGTCTTCTCTTCGAGCCTCATTGTTCATTAGATGTACTTATTTGTTTCTTTTATATTCTAGTTTGGTAGTAGATTTGTCTCCACCCAACTACTTGTTCTTATCAAGCATCTTATACTTGATTCAGTTATATAGTTGATTGGTTATTTATTTCTTTATGATTTTTGTGGATGAGATTTAGTTATGCCCTGTAACTTGTGATAATTATATACCACTTGTGAATTATTGTTCATAATACATTGTACGTATGTGTTATGGTTTCCATATATTGGAGTCTCCATATACATACGGCTGGCATGCTTACGTATTTCTAGTCCTACATATTTTGGGACTGGGGCATGACAAATATATCGTCAATACAAGGCAATATATACTTGTTATTAACTGTTACTGCATTCAGGACTTTGTAGTAGATGTACATGCGTACTGACCAAATTTATTTGGTACGGACATAATTGGCTCTCTAGGGTGATGCACTCGACAGAATATAACCTTGGCTCTCCAATTCTTCTAGCTGGACCTTTGACTCGTTCATCTCATTCTTGGCAAATATGTGAACATTGGAAGCTATTAGTGTCACTCCTGGAATCAACTTAATAGAAAATTCTACTAATCTATCTAGTGGAAGTCATAGTAAATAATCTGGAAAGATGTCTTGATACTCTAATATGATATGACAATATATGACGCCTTCTATTTTTAATTGAGCTTCATCTATTAGTTGATCATTCTTCTCCAAGGATCCTCTATTAAATTTAAAACCCTTTTCGGCCAGGCAGTCTGAATAACACTACCTCAACGACAATCAAGAGTGACATGATACTGGTTTAACCAATCCATTTCAAGAACTATATCAAAATTTGGCATAGGAAAGACCAAAGTCGAGTTCTCATCTCCCTACCACAAATAACTACTAAACATTCTCTACAAGTATTTCTAACATGTACTATCCCACATCAAAAAAAGGTACTATCCTACCTTCGACAATAATCCTTATTTTCGTAGACAGAGATGATGTAGCTACACTATCTATGAAAAGAAAACTAGTATCTATAAAAGAGTGTTAGGCTCTAGGATCAAATAGTGTTTCCATGGGAAATGATGCAACTAAAATATTACTTGCTATCACCTCTCCCTGGGGCAATGTATCCTCAAATGGCATAGGAAATACCTGAACATGCCTCTGGTTGCCCATCTAGGATTTGACCTTCTTGAACAGTGCAGCTTGTGTAGGAAATGATCCATGTGTAGGAAATGATGGATCTCTCTAATAGCAACCTGTCATTAGAGGATACGGTGCTCCTGGTTTTGGTATAACTGGCCTCTGATTCTGTTGTGCTGGCCTTGGTGCTGGAGTAGTTAACTTTTGTACTTGTTGTTGACAAGAAGTTCAATCTCGAGCCTGATGCTAACTAGATCTACAGACCATATAAAGTCTTAACATAAGTCGACAATCCCTCTTAATATGTCCTTTCTTATTGCAGAAGTGGCAAGTAGGGAGCTGATTGCTCTGATAGGGTGATGCTCTCTGCTGCTAATGTGCTAGAGGACTTCTCACTTGTTTACCTTGTGCAAATCTAATTGATCTAATTGCGATGTTAGGACATTGTTGTAATGCTTAAGCCTTCTGGCTGAAAGCTTCTTGAGTCCTAACCTCTGCCAGAACTGCTTCCTGTGAGAGTAATTGGTGTACCTCTAAAGATCAATGTTCAGCCTATTATATAATATTCTTGCTTTCTCCAACTTTGTAGGGATCAATTCTGGAGCAAAATGACTCAATTGACTAAACTCAACGTCGTACTCATCTACAGTCACGTTCTCTTGCTCCAAGTGCAAGGAATAATCATATAGTGCATCTCTATCCATGGCTAAGTAGTACTTATTGTTTAACATATTTTTGAATTCTTTCTAAGTTTTTTTAAGTTCCAGCCGTATCTCTTATGCTTCCTACCAATAATGAGCATTATCTTCCAATTATAACCTAACTATTGTCATCTATAGATCTACTACAGTTGGGAATCCTTCGTGAGTTCGCCGTCTTTATGAGCCAGTTTATAACCTTGTTAGAGTTTTTCGTTCCCTTAAAAATTGGGCCCTCAGTGGTACGGAACCCCTCTATAGTCCCTACACGAGGTTGAGGTGCTTGATTTAGTGCATCTTCTAATCTCTACTTGATAAGCTCATTTTGCTGACATTGAGATTGCATCATGCCTTGGAAGAACTGGTGTATCTACATAACATCTATCTTTGGAACTGGATGATGGGGGAGGTACTAGGATATTTGCTGAGTAAAAATTGGTGGTAGTATGTATAGAAGCATAGAAAATTTGGTTCCATGCGCCCAAAAGATGGCCCTCAAAACCTAGTCCATGTGCCCTTAGAACCTGATTTGGTGAAGTCAGGCCGCAGAGAAGCTATCTGGACAAGACAAGTCTTCAAAGGGATCCATGCGACCCAAAACATAATGGAAGCAAGAGCTAAATAGAGCCCTAACACAGCATTAACTGCCTGTCATAAAGTTCTGACATGTCATTTATTGCCTCAAAATTTTTGAGAGTTATAAGAAAGGCGGCACACTAAAATACAAAAAGTCACATCAGTGTATTAATGACTCTATCAAGTGTGTAGTGCCACGTGTTCACGACAGAGCTCGCATGCAACCAAGACTCCATGCTTCCAAGTCCTCATGAGGTCAAAGTGTTCATTAGACCCAGTCTCGACAGAGCTCGCATACGGCCACGACTCCATGCGCCCCAGTTCTCATACTCTTAGAGCGTTCATAAGGCATAGTTATAAAATCCCTAATTCTGAAAACCGTATTTTTATTTATTTATGGTAATTATGAGCTAAATAGAGAAAATATATTTTATTCTGAGATATTGAGCATTTAAAAGATTTATGGAGCCATTATAAAATATTTCTAAATTTTTATTCCATGTAGAAAACCTTTGGACAGTTGCTACCTTAACCGTATACACCAATACCCTATCCAAATTTTCTATAAATAAATAGGTATATGTATATATATATAGATTTTATTAATAAGAAAAAGAAAATAATAGAAAATAGAATTTCCTATCAGACCAAACCCGCAACCCGTTAAACACACCCCACGCGTAAAATAAGGAAATATTATCTCTTTCCGCATAAACAGACAACAGCAACCCGCTCACCACACTGCGTATACTTCTCCGCGCGTAAACCGCAGCAGCAACAGTATCAAAACCACCGCTTATTTTACCCCGCGTAAACTCTTCTTTTCACCGCACGTAAAACCCAAACCACAACCCAATAGGAGAAGAAAATATCAGCAGCAGAAGCAAAACCCAATTTTACTTTGCTTTGCTTTTCACACGTATAAGCTCCTCATTCCACCATTCCTTAACACTAATATTACTAAATACCCCCAGCCGAAACCAAAACCAATAAAAAGAAAACAGCAGCGGCAGTAGTTTTAGTTTTCTTCAACACTAAGTTTCCCCACCGCCTCTTATTCTTTATATATATCCATGCAATACACCCAAAAACCATAAACTCTCACTCCTTTAACTTACACGGTTATGAACGCTTGCACTATACGGAACCTTGCTCGGCAAGTATACCTTGCCACAGTACTATTATTTATATTCCAAATGATGCATGATTCTGTTTTATTTATATATTTGCATTGGACCTTGTTCATGAGACCACCCTAGTATTATGGAGTATTATTTGGATTCATTGGCCGGGACACAAGTTTTTACACGAGTTGTGAGTCTCATATAGATCCCGGACTATGTATTGGGTTGGCCGCCTGTACGTAAGAGCCGTGCGTTAGGGATGACTGCTAATAGAAACTTTGTATGCTAGTAGACCTGGCAGTTATTTAAAGGTTGTATCGTGTCATGTAAATGGCATGGTAAGAGCATAGGGTGGGGAGAACAATAAGTAAAGAGTTTGGGCTCCTATGCACTTTTCTCCTATACGCCCGGATTCTCCACCGGAGAAATGGGTGATGTTGACCACTATATATTACTGGCGGCCTCTGCCGTTTAAAAGATGACATACTTTTAGGCCTCTGATTCTCCGAGAGAATCATGCCAATCCCATTATTTAGCCAAATAGCCCACGTGTTGGAAAGTTGTTCTCAAATTGCATACACTTAGACGATTAGGCTACCCAGTGGATGTTTTTATTTCAGTACTTTATTGGCATGTTTATATGTATCTTATTACGTCCCTCTGAGGACCTAGTTCCTTTTTAGATATGGACGAGCAGGAGTACCCACAGGAGTACGGACCTGGACCTGACTCTACGTACCTGACTGAGGAGATCCTACCCTCAGAGTATCTGTGATTTATTGACGTTGTTTAGATATTTTGCTACATCAGAATAGTCGTTTTGTAGTAGATTTCTTTCCACCTGACTATCAAACTTGATACTCATTTTGGATATCCAGTTATTATTCAGCTTTTATTCCTACTGATTATTTGTGATGTGGATGAGACATATATTCTGTGTGACTTATTATGACAGCATGTTTCCACTGATGGATTGCATATTCATATATAGCGTACGTGTGTATATGATTTCCATATATTGGAGTTCGTATACATACGGTTGGACGTGTTACGTATTCCTAGTCCTACGTATTTTGGGACTGGGGCGTGACATGTTTTTGGTGGTGGCCCATGCAGGTCGAGAAATATATTGTCTTGGTTACGTAACTGTACCAAACAAGCCTGCGTATAGGGATAGAGTATAAGGATCTCATCCATACTTGATAGAAACCTCATTATTCTTTTCCACCATCCTATGTTTAGTTTACGCCGAAGACCCTTTACCCCTGTTGGCGTAAAAAGCCAACTGACTGTCTTGTTAGCATAAAAAGCCAAGCTATGATTACCTACTTAAGCTACAGAAGATTTTCTATTTTATGCTGTAGTTATGACAACTTTATGCTGCAATTATAAAACTGCTACCCACGTTTCCTTAGTCTTCCTAATCTGCGTATAACACGTTATACAAATCACGAAGGTAACTGTCCCTGCGTAAAGCTTGATGATTCCTGAAAAAATAGATAACTAGCATAGAATAACCAATCAGGCGTAAAGTATAAGGATAGTGATATGAGCGTATTTGGCACAGTCTTAGCTTTCCCAGTCATAACCAGTTAGAACTGAATATCTTGTATTAAATGCAGAGATATGCCTCGAGCCCTGTGCAGAAATAGCTTTTTGACATAGCGTCTGTTTTTGTCTCATCTTGAGCGTAAAACTCATTCCTGTAGATAGTGTATGCAGAAGCCCCAACTTTTCTTCCTCATTGAAAGCGTAAAAACGACTTTGTATTAAACGACAACCTGAGTCTCTATACAAAATCATCATCACAGCCGTCCTCTCGATTATCGTGCAGTATATTTTGTCAGATGTCAGGATCACTAATTGACTGACAAATTCATTCGAGGAAATACAAAAAGTTCCTCGAAACAACTTTACGCTACAACGTATGTTAGATTTTCACTCACAGAGTTTATGCATCAGATTTTACGTGCAGACCTTTCGCGCAAGCTTTACACAGAAAGTATAGCGAGATTTTACGTACGCAGAATTTTTACACAGGCAGATTTACGCAGCATATCTTTTACACAGTCGATCTTTTATGCACAGACTTTTAGCACGGAAACTTTTACGCAGGCTTTTTCTCAGACAATTTTGAAGCTCTATTTTACGCTGACTTTTTTGAATCTCTGTTTTACACAAACAAACCTAAAACCTTACCTTACGCTTCTCTGCTTTACGCGGATATTTCTAAGACCATGTTTTACGCCGATAAATTTTACATCTCTATTTCAATCATGTACTTCTTCTAAACGTTGTGTACATCACCTGCAGAGAGATGGATATGCAGAAAGGATGTACTGTCACCGATGGTGACACAACTTCTGGAGTCAATGGTCCGACTCAAGAAGAACCCTCAACGAATCCTAGACTTTTAGGACCAGATGGACAAATTCATAATCCAGTTCCATCTGACTTTCCTGTTCCACCAAATGGGAACTTTCCAACCTCATCAACACCGCAGGATGGTCAGGCTCAACTGTTCCAATTCTTCCAGATGATAATGAAGGAACATCAACAACAGACTGTCACACTAGCTGCAGAGTAGAGACAGCAAGTAGCAGAACAAAGATAAGAGTTCCTAGCAGCACTTGAAAGGATGGCTGCAAAGACTACCGTGCCAGCTCAAGCACTAGCTCCAGTACCTCGAGCTAGAGTTGGTTCAGTAAAAGACTTTGTATAAATGGGTCCGAGGCCGTACAAAGGCATTGAAAACCCAGAAGAAACTACCAACTAGATCACTCACACTCGGAAGTTATTAGAAGCATCGCAACTACCTACAGAGCTGTGGATGACAGGTGTGAGAATGCTTCTAGATGATAATGCTCATCACTGGTGGAAATCCATGGAGCGCCAATTAGGCATATACCAGACATGGGAGCAATTCCTAGAGTGCTTTGAAAGAAATTACTTCCCAGACACCGTCAGAGATGCATTATAGTATCAGTTTCGTCACCTGGAGCAGGGAAACCAAACAGTGGACGAGTATGATGCTGCTTTAATACCAGATGACTTGGCCAAGGCTAAGAGGTTTCATCGTGGACTAACTCAGGAGCTCCAATATTATACAAGCTCATAGTCCTGAATCTCTTATGCTGAGTTACTGACAGAAGCCAGATTGCAAGAAACTATCAGCCGAGGAAAAGGAGGCCAGCTGAGGACATAACCAGGACCGGCAAGAACACAACAAGGAGGACCTATTAGACGTCCTTTAGCTCAGCAACAACAGTACCAACACAGAGCAGGACCGTACCAGATTCCAGAGAAACCCCAATGCAATTATTGTGGGAGACGCGGGCACATCTCAAGGGACTGTCGAGTCCGCTTGGGACAATGTATGAGAAGTGGTTCCGGATAACATATATTGAAGGACTGTCCTATGCAACAAGCTTCGACTTTTCCACTGCCAGCACAGAGGCTAGCACTTCCAGCACCCAAGCCAGCTCAGCAAATGATGAGACCAGGAGTACCTCGACCTCCAGCAGCAGGGGGATTTTAGCGAGGACCATCGCTACCTGCACATGAGGATCAATTCACAAGGGCTAGATAGGGACAACTACAGAGGAACGGACAAGCTTTTGCAATGGAAGTGGATGACATAAATCAGGAGATTGATGTCATAGCATGTATCACTTTTGTTTTTACTTCTCCTACTGTGACATTGTTTGATACGGGAGCCACCCACTCATTCATATCATTTAGTTTTATTGCCAAACACAATATTACCTCTACACCTTTATCTAATTCTGTTAGAATTCTTACCGGAGGAGGAGTTGTACCTGTTAGTAGAATTTGTAGATCATGTCCTATAGTGATACGTGGCAGAGAGATGAATGCCTGACTCTTAGTCCTTCCTATGCCTACTTTTGATATTGTGCTTGGATTAGACTGGCTAAGCAAGTACCATGCTTTCTTCGATTGCTTTGGAGGAAGCATTCTTTTCAAAGTACCAGGCCAGCCTGAACTTGAGTTTGCACGAGGATCCACCAAAATCCTTGATGATATACAGCTCACGATAGACGATGTTGTCTATCATCCTATTATTTCAGAATTCCCAGACGTCTTTTCCGAAGAATTACCAGGACTACCCCCAGATAGAGACGTAGAGTTTTCGATTGAATTAACACCGGGAGCAGCACCCATAGTATCACATATTTATAGACTGGCGAAGAAGGAGATGGATGAACTAAAGACACAGTTGAAAGAACTAGAAGAAAACGGTTTCATCCGACCAAGTGCATCACCCTGGAGAGCCCCAGTATTGTTTGTACCCAAGAAGTATAGGTCAGTGCGTATGTGCATTGACTATAGAGCCTTGAATGCTGTAACAGTAAAGAATAAATATCCACTACCACGCATTGATGACCTATTTGATCAACTTAGTGGAGCCAAGATGCTTTCAAAATAGATTTGAGATCGGGATATCACCAGGTGAAAGTACGGAAGAAGGACATCCCGAAGACCGTATTCCAAACAAGATATGGGCACTACGAGTTTTTGGTCATGCCATTTGGATTGACCAATGCTCTAGCTATCTTTATGGACTTAATGAATCGAGTATTCCATCAGCATTTGGACCAGTTCGTGTTTGTCTTCATAGATGATATACTTATCTATTCAAAGAGCCACGAGGAGCACGAGAAGCACTTGTGAATTGTCCTAGAGACCTTGAGAAAAGAGCAGTTATATGCGAAACTCAGTAAATGTGAGTTTTTCTTGGACAAGGTTTCATTTCTTGGGCATATCGTTACAGGAGATGGTATTTCTGTTGATCCAGAAAAGATCTCGGCAGTTGAGACATGGCATGTTCCTAAATCAGCAGCGGAGGTGAGAAGTTTCCTTGGACTTGCGGGATATTACAGACGGTTCGTGGAGAACTTCTCAAGAATAGCAACACCTATGACTCGGTTGACATGCAAAGACCAAGAGTTCATATGGACCAACGAGTGTCAAGACGCTTTTGAGAAATTAAAGAAGCGACTGACTACAACACCAGTATTAACTATTCCATCAGGATCAGGAGGCTATGTGATCTACATTGACGCATCAGGAAAAGGTTTGGGATGCGTAATGATGCAGCATGGCAAGGTGATTGCATATGTATCTAGGCAATTATGAGTACATGAGAAGAATTATCCAACTCATCACTTAGAACTTGCAGCCGTTGTATTTTCTCTGAAGTTATGAAGACACTACTTATATGGGGAACGAGTGAAAATATATACAGACCACAAAAGTCTCAAGTATGTCTTCACCCAGAAGGAGTTAAATATGAGGCAACGTCGATGGCTCGAGTTGATAAAAGATTTTGAGATAGATCTACATTATCATCCAGGCAAGGCTAGCAGACGCATTAAGCCGGAAGCCAACAGTTTACTTCTTGACAACACAGAAAGAATTATTGAAAGACTTGCAAAGTCTTGGCATTGAAGTAATATTTTCCGGAGCAGACGGGACATTAGCCAACTTACAAGTACAATCATCACTAGTAGAGAGAATCAAGGCAGTATTGCCTACAGACGCCAGATTTAGAAGATTAAAGAAAAAAACAGAGGCCGGGGAGCAGACAGGACTGCGCATCCATGATGATGGGACATTACGATGTGGTGATCGTCTTTATGTTCCAAATGGAGAAATTTGACAGGAGCTAATGACAGAAGCTCATAGTTCAAAATATTTTATTCATCCTGGGGGCACTAAAATGTATCGTGACTTAAGACAGCATTTTTGGTGGCATGGAATGAAAAGAGAGATAGCTCGCTTTGTAGCTAAATATTTAATATGTCAGCAAGTAAAGGCGGAGCACCAGAGAACAGCAGGGTTATTGCAACCACTCTCGATTCCAGAGTTGAAGTGGGAACACATTACTATGGACTTCGTCACGGGTATTCCCAGGAGTCCCAGTGGAAGAGATGCGATATGGGTAATAGTGGACCGACTCACCAAGTCAGCCCATTTCTTACCTTCCAGAGTTGGCAATCTACAGAAGCTTTGGCTGACTTATATATGAGACAGATTGTAAGATTGCACGACATACCAGTCAGCATTGTGTTAGACAGAGATTCACGCTTTACATTATATTTTTGGAGAAGCATTCAAGAAAGCTTTGGAACTCGTCTGAAATTCAGTACATATTATCACCCGCAAATAGATGGGCAGTCAGAACGTACTATTCAGACATTAGAGGATATGTTGAGGGCTTGTATGTTAGACTTTGGAGGATCATGGGAGGACCACCTACATCTTGTGGAGTTTTCTTACAACAATAGCTATCAAGCAAGCATCCAGATGGCTCCGTTTGAAGCATTGTATGGAAGGAAGTGTAGGTCTCCTATGTGTTGGAGTGATGTAGGAGAACGACAGATTCTGGGACCAGAGTTAGTGGTCAACACTGTTGAGACAGTTAAGAAGATACAAGGACACTTGTGAGTAGCGCAAGACAGGCAGAAACAATGGACAGACCTTTATCGTCATCCCTTGGAGTTCAAAGAGGGAGATCATGTCTTCTTAAGAATATAACCTACCAGAGGCACCATCCGATTCGGAAGGCGTGGCAAGTTGAGTCCAAGATATATTGGACCATTTGACGTGCTAGAGAGAGTGAAAGAAGTAGCGAATCGAGTTACGCTACCACCTTCACTTGAGGGAGTACATGACGTATTCCATGTATCGCAGCTCAGGCGATATATGGCAGACAGAAGTCATATTCTCGACCATTCAGAAATCACCATTGGGCCGAGCTTTTCATATCAAGATAAACCCGTGGGAATCCTTGATCATAGAGAGAAAGTATTGAGAAATTAATCTATTCCCTTGGTCCACGTAGCATGGAAGCATGGTTCGCCAAGAGAATCTACTTGGGAGCGCGAGGATGACATGTACCAACGTTTTCCGAACCTATTCATTAACCAAGGTATAAATTTAACTTTGTTCTATACCATCCTTAACTTCTACCGTGGCTTAGTTTTAATTTCGAGGACGAAAGTTTTATAAGTTGGGTAGAATGTATAACCCCTAATACTGGAAAATCGTATTTTTATTTATTTATGGTAATTATGAGCTAAATAGAGAAAATATATTTTATTCTGAGTTATTGAGCATTTAAAAGATTTATGGAGCCATTATAAAATTTTCCTAAATTTTTATTCCATGTAGAAAATCTTTGGACAGTTGCTACCTTAACCGTATACACCAATACCCTATCCTGATTTTCTATAAATAAATAGGTATATGTATATATATATATAGATTTTATTAATAAGAAAAAAAGAATAGAAAATAGAATTTCCTATCAGACCAAACCCGCAACCCGATAAACACACACCGCGCGTAAAATAAGGAAATATCAGCTCTTCTCACGTAAACAGACAACAGCAACCCGCTCACCATACCGCGTATACTTCTCCGCGCGTAAACCGCAGCAGCAGCAGTATCAAAACCACCGCTTATTTTACCCCGCGTAAACTCTTCTTTTCACCACGCGTAAAACCCAAACCAAAACCCAATAGGAGAAGAAAATATCAGCAGCAGAAGTAAAACCCAATTTTACTTTGATTTGCTTTCCACACGTGTAAGCTCCTCATTCCACCATTCTTTAACACTAATATTACTAAACACCCCCAGCCGAAACCAAAACCAATGAAAAAAAAACAACAGCGGCAGTAGTTTTAGTTTTCTTCAACACTAAGTTTCCCCACCGCTTCTTATTCTCTATATATATCCATGCAATACACCCCAAAACCATAAACTCTCACTCCTTCAACTTACACGATTGTGAACACTTACACTATAAGAAACCTTGCTCGGCAAGTATACCTTGCCACAGTACTATTATTTACATTCCAAATGATGCATGATTCTATTTTATTTATATATTTGCATTGGACCTTGTTCATAAGACCACCCCAGTGGGGTATTATTTGGACTCATTGGCCGTGATACAAGTTTTTACACGAGTTATGAGTCTCATATAGATCCCGGACTACGTATTGGGTTGGCCGCCTGTACGTAAGAGCCGTACGTTAGGGATGACTGCTAATATAAACTTTGTATGTTAGTAAACCTGGCAGTTATTTAAAGGTTATATCGTGTCATGGATATGGCATTTTTAGAGCATAGGGTGGAGAGAACAATAAGTAAAGCGTTTGGGCTTCTATGCACTTTTTTCCTATACGCCCGGATTCTCCACCGGAGAAACGGGTGATAATGACCACTATATATTACTGGCGGCCTCTGCCATTCAAAAGATGACATACTTTTAGGCCCCTGATTCTTCGAGAGAATTATGCCAATCCCATTATTTGGCCAGATAGCCCACGTGTTGGAAAGTTGTTCTCAAATTGCATACACTTAGACGGTTAGGCGACCCAGTGGATGTTTTTATTTCAGTACTTTATTGGCATGTTTATATGTATCTTGTTATGTCCCTCTGAGGACCTGGTTCCTTTCCAGATATGGACGAGCAGGAGTACCCACAGAAGTATGGACCTGGACCTGACTCTACGTACCTAACTGAGGAGATCCTACTCTCAGAGTATCTGTGATTTATTGACGTTGTTTAGATATTTTTCTACATCAGAATAGTCGTTTTGTAGTCGATTTGTTTCCACCTGACTATCAGACTTGATACTTATTTTGGATATTCAGTTATTATTCAGCTTTTATTCCTACTGATTATTTGTGCTGTGGATGAGACATAGATTTCGTGTGACTTGTTATGACAGTATATTACCACTGATGGATTGCATATTCATATACAGCGTACGTGTGTATATAATTTCCATATATTAGAGTTCGTATACATACGGCTGGGCGTGTTACGTATTCCTAGTCCTACATATTTTGGGGCTGGGGCGTGACAATAGTCTCCATGAGGACCAATCTCCATACGTCCCAATACTCATGCGAACAAAATCCATAAAGCCCGGTCTCTATGCGGCCTGGTCTATCTACGGCCCAACCTTCATGGGTCGATCAGCTTTCATGAAGCCCCCTGCGGCCAATATTTTCTATTACAACCGAAAAGATCTTAAACAACCAGTATTGACCACGTCTCGAGTAGACCAAGTCATACACACAACGGGTTAAAACAATCCTGTAACCCAACCGAGATTTTATCAAAAATATCACAACTGATGCCACGTGGGAGCCTTACCGTGGCATGCTCCCACGGTTGCAACCATATTCTGTTAAGGATGCCCATGCGGTAACCTAACCGGGGTACATAACATATGTATACGCATACGCCATCTAGTGTACATGGCTATAAATAAAAGGAATACATTTCCACAAGGCACGTACAGGGAGGGGAAGAAAAAGTATACTCAAGAGCCTAGTTTTTTGTGCCAGTGAGCCAGAGACCAAGCAAATTCCTTCGTTGTTGGACAATCAATGGAGTAAATGAGTCAGCTGCAGTACTGAACATATATCATCACACTCTCCAAAATTTTAATTGTGCTTAGATTTTTTGTTTGAGGATTATTTATACTTTCTTTGTTTTTAATATACGAGACCAAGTTTGCACAACTTATTTTTGTATTGAAACAGTATGTAGCTTCCCATTGTGCTATTATTTGCTGCTCTAGTTGACCTACCTGAGGGCTGGTAGTTTGTTGAGGATAAGAATGAGGAATCTATTGCACAAATTTGTCAATCAACTTGATTTTGACAATAAATGAAACCTTGATTCGATATATGAAGTACAAACCGACGACTACAATAATATAAGATTGATGGAGATTGCAACAACAGAGTTTATATTTTTGGTCAATGTATTTTTGCATTTTATTTAGTCTAGGATTATGTACAAAGAGTCACACTGGCATTAGGAAGCTTAATTATATATCATTACTCAGTCCACTTAACCTAACTCAGACCTGATCATTCAAGCCTCAAATACAAGTCCACAAATAACCCAAAAATATCCTAGTAAAATTGGACTGATCTGACCAGACCTGACCAAAGAAAGGCAGAGTTCTGGTCGAACTTGGGCCAAAATCAAATTGAACTCGGTCACCCAGGATTCAGTCTTCCTGCAAAGTCTCGATCATCCAAAAGTTCAGGTGTAACGTTTAAAATTATGAACGTTGGGGCATCCGAACTCTGGCCAAACTCGGTTCAAAAAAATGCTATAAATAGAGAAAAGTTTCATCATTCCAAATTATTCATTCATTCATTCATCTCTACTCTCTTTCACACTCATTACCTATGCCTAAACCTTTCCATTCCCAAGAACAACTCCAATAGCCTTTTAAGTTCCAAGTGCGTCGTCGATTAGAAGTTTGTTCGAGTTATAAAATCTTAGAATTCGGCTACAAATTCTCAAGTCTAGAAGTCATCGTGCTCTTCGCATCAAAGCATGTGAGTCTGAAGTTGGTAAGTACTTTGGATCTGTAAAACCCCTCACCCAAAAATATGTATTTTGAGTGTATTATATAATTATTGTGTTTATTTAGATTATTTATAAAATCAATTTAAATCTAATTGTTGTATTAGGATATTTCATCGTAGTTTGAACATTAATGACATAGAACGACCCCAAAATCTATATCGTCCTTCATAGGAAGTAGCCGATACGGGAGACACTACCCGTAGGATCTTCATGTGACACAAAATTTGACAATTTAGCATTAGTATGAAACTAGCATAACATCCATAGATTATTGTGTTTAAAATTTATATATATATATATATATATATATATATATATATATAATTCCTATGTAATTATTCTCCAATCCAACCTTCTTTATTAAGCAACCCATAAATTCATGTCAAATTATGCCACTTTCCTCTTTTGTAGAACTTAATTATTTATTTATTACTATTTTAAATCCCATAGAATCAAATCAAATCTTTGTCATTAAATAATTAATTGATTAGTTGTTGACCTTTAAATAACTAACAATCTAATTAGGAAAAAATTTAAACTAAACCTAATCCTACTCCTACCCAAACCCTTGACCGACCCCAACTACCCGCGGCTTTCCCTCTTCAAAACCCGCGACCCCCTCTCTCTCTTTCTCTCTCCACCTATATAAATATATATACATATACTCTATTTCTCATCTTTCTTTCTAAAAATTCTAACCAAAATTCTCCTTCAAAACCCTAATTTCTACCCTCCTCCAAAGACCCTAGCCGCCACCATTACCACCAAGGCCGACCTCCCCTTCACGTGGACAACATCACCTCCATCATCCAAGAACCCTAGTTCTTCATCATTCTTCTTCTAGTAAGTCTCATTCTTCCTCAAAACTCTCTCTAATGTGTTTGAATGCACGAATAATTATTGTTATATATAAATAAATGATTTTGATATTATCTGTAACCCATTACCATGTTCTTAATAGTAGAGTTTTATCTTAGGATTTGCATGTATAGAATTAAACCCATGAATGCATGTATGCACCAATAGGTAGAACCTTTGATTAAACCTTGTTATCAATATAGAAATATGATGTTTAAATTATTTTTATTATTATTTTTACTGTTTATTCTAGATTATTATATTATTATTATTTTTTGAATAAATTGTATGTATAATGGGAATGTGACCTAGTTTTATGTTTGCTCCAAAATTCCGCATTGAACCCTTCTAAAACTTTGTAAATAATTAAAATTTGATGTTATTAACCTATATAAAATTTAGTTTTTAATTTATAATTCCAGAAATATTATTTTTAATTTAAATTATTTTTATGCATAAAAAAGTCACCTAGTTGACCTAGTTTTCATATAAATCTATTGTAACATGTTCTTTAGACATATATAAATATCTTTCATATTATTTATTACTAAAAAATTATTTTCCCAGAAGTAATTATGATTTTCAAATTTTATGCAAAGCATAATAGTAGGGTTATAATGGTAAAATTTTGCCAATACTATTGCTAGAAGACTAGTAGGTGTCCAATGGAAATGCCAATAAGTATAATTGATAAGGATGCATGTAGGAACTCATTTATAATTGTTTTATATTATTTTAAAATTATTTTCAGAAATTAAATTTTTTATGATTTCTTCTTTTGAGGAATTGCATGTCGAAAAAATCTTGTTTAGCATCTATGTTAGCATGACTAGTTGCCAGCCTTCGTAGATACCCTTTGTAGATGAAATACCATCAATTTATCTCTTTTTATGATTAATTCTAGAATTATTATTTTTATTAATTAATGTCTTTAAAAATGATTTTTGGTAATGTTTAACGACTAGTATTATTTTGAGAGCATGTTACTTGTATGTGCAATCAACGTAGAATTAATAACTAGCTAATAACCTAATTTTTTACTTGATAGTAAGAGTCTAATTAGTGTAATAAATTGGTAGGTGTTCATGAAGTTCCTGTGGAGAGATCCGTTGTTCTCGCATCTTAGCTTGTCAGGCAAGTACACCTTGCTTGTTTGTATTATGCAGTTTACATTATGCCTAGTTCTTTTTATTGTGTTATTTGTGTGCACGCATTCTAGAAGTAGTTAACCTACCTTGTATAGTAAAGATAAGTGGTATCTTTTGACCTGACACAGTTTGAAACACGTTCACTGAGTGAGAGAGTGCATGGACTGGCGTATTGACTGGCACTTGATACGTGAGTTCGCGTCTGGTGTTAGTTATTGGTGTTAGTTTAGGTTCTAGATTTTATTAATATCTTGCATTATGTCTACACCGCGTATACGGTTCGAATAATACATTAGAAGGGAAGAGTCTACTAGTGAGCGTATGAGATTTCTGTTTCTAATGGTGTAAATGGTGTATATCGTGTACCCCCGATTTCTGTGGAATGCCTGGAGGGATGACTATTCGTCTATTTCTCCCCCCTCATGCGCCACTAGAGATGTCTCGAGTGCATATCACATTGATGGTTAGTTATCCTATTATTGTTTACTATTTTACTTTTTTGTATGTTGATTCTTGTGTACTTGTTATCTTCCTCTGAGGACCTGGCACCTTTTCTAGATCCCGACGAGCACTTGTACCCATCGGACTATGGAGTTAGAGATCTTGCCGATGACGACCTTGAGGTAGAGCCACTGGAGTTTCCATGAGCATCATGGATGAGAGTTGCTTAGTTGTATTCCTTGAGCATCCTGGATGAGAGTTACTTAGTGTCATTATCTAGTTAGCTGATGCCCGGACTATTTTTATTATTTCTTTATTGCTTAGTTGTATTCTTTTAGTATTTTTTTGTACTCATTTTGTGGATTATTCTCCACTGGATATTATTTTATTATGGATTCTGAGACTTATTCTATTTCATTCAGTTTCTTATTCTGTGATGGTTGTGGATGATACTAGATTATACCTGCCTGTGTTGTTGTGACTTAATTATATTTTATAGTTATTCGTAATATGCTATAAGGAATTCCTATACTCATCTCAAGTGCTATTAGGAATCCCTGCCTCATCTCGGTGGCTTCCTGCCATTAAATTCGGCAGTTGTACGAACAAGTATAGGAACCCAATTTAATGGCAGAAAGCCACCGAGATGAGGTAGGGATTCCTAATAGCACTTGAGAGGATGGCTACCACAGCACTCATACTAAGCCCAAGCAATAACTCCAGTGCCACAAGCACGTGTTGGTTCAGTTGAGGACTTTGTGCAAATGAACCCCAAGCCATATAAAGGCAATGAGAGTCCAAAGGAGAACACAACATGGATAACCAACACCAAGAAACTTTTGGAGGCATCATAGCTGCCTACGAACTTATGGATGACAGGTGTAAGGACTCAGTTAGAAGGGAATGCTCATCACTAGTGGGAATCGATGGAGCGCCAATGGGTTACACACCAGAATTATGAGCAATTTTTGGAGTAATTTGAGAAGAAATACTTTTTGGCCACTGTGAAGGATGCATTATACAATCAGTTCCTCTATCTAGAGTAGGAGAATAAGACGGTTGATGAGTATGACTCAGATTTTAGCTGCCTCAGTAGTTATGGCACCGTTATAATACCCAATGACTTGGAGAAAGCTAAAAGGTTTTATCATGGGCTGACTCAGGAGCTTCAACACTATACCAGTTCACAATTTTGGATCTCTTATGCTAAAATATTGACGGAGGCCAGAGTTCAGGAGGCCATCAGCAAGAAAAAAAGAATTAATAGAGAATTCAGTAAGGACCAGCAAAGACGCAATAAGGAGGGCCTATCAGACGACCAATGGAACATCAGCAGCAACAACAAAGGACGGGACCCTACTAACTTAGAGAACCTCCAACTTGTCACTTCTGTGGCAAGAAGGGGAATGTACAAAGGGAGTACAGGAAGAGATTAGGAACTTGCATGATTTATGGATCATGACAGCATCAGACTAGGGAGTGTCGGTAGCGTGGAGTCATTATACCAGTAGGAGTTCAAAAACCAGCAGTACCGGCACTAGGAGCAACCAACCAAGGATGAGGTTTACCTCGTTTACCAGCACTAGGAGGCCAGCAGAGAGGACCACCCTTGGCGTAGCAGACAGTACAGTTCTATAGAGCCAGATAGCAGGCAGGAGCTCAGAGGCAAGGACATGTGTTTTCACTGACTCATGGAGGATCATAGACTGAAGGAGAGGCTATTATATGTATTATTCTAGTCGGATCAGTATCTGCCACTTTTTATTTGATTCTAGGGCCACTCTTTCATTCAGATCATCTAGATTTGCAGCAATGCATAGAATAGCTACTTTACCCTTGCCTAAGAGTTAGAGGATTCTTATCGGGGGAGGAATAGTTTCTATAACTAGTACCTGTTGGACTTATTTAGTTATTATTTGTGGTCGAAAGATGAGAGCTTGACTTTTGGTATTCCCAATGCCAAATTTTGACGCAGTGCTGGGGATGGATTGGCTTAGCCAATATCATGCAGTGTTAGATTGCCATAGAGGTTATGCCATATTTAAGCCACCAGGCCAGCCAAAGTTTGAATTCATGAGAGAAACTACGGAGAAGGGAATAGGCCAGTATTATGGAGCTTGCATGGCAAAAGAAGTTGTGCCACCACCGATTATTGAGAAGTTTGTATATGTCTTTCCAGACGAGTTGCCAGGTCTGCCACCGGACAGAGAAGTCGAGTTCACTATTGAGTTAGTGTCGAGAGAAGCATCGATATCTTCTAATGTGTATCGGCTGTCAAAGAAGGAGATAGATAAGATGAAGGTACAGTTTTAAGAGTTATAGGACAAGGGATTCATTGGGCCAAGTACATCACCTTGGGGAGCCTCAATTTTGTTCGTGCCAAAGAAAGATAGAATAGTTCGCATGTGCATCGACTACAGACCCCTTAATGCAGTAACCATCAAGAATAAGTACCCTCTTCCACAGATTAATGGCTTATTCGACCAACTAACAGGAGCACAGGTGTTTTCTAAGATTGATCTGAGATCAGGATACCATCAGGTGAAGGTGAGGCACAAAGATATTCAGAAGACGGCTTTCAGGACTCGCTATGGTCATTACGAGTTCTTGGTAATGCCTTTCGGGTTGACAAATGCACTAGCTGTGTTCACGAACTTAATGAACCGAGTATTCCACTAGTATTTGGATAAGTTTATAGTAGTATTCATTGACGATATTTTGGTGTACTCGAAGAGCCAGGAGGAGCACGAAGAGCATCTGAGGAAGGTGTTGGAGACATTAAGTCATTAGAAGTTATATGCTAAGATGAGCAAATATAAGTTTCTCCTAGATCATGTCTCTTTTCTCGGGCATGTTATCTCGGAAGAAGGCATATCAGTAGATTCATCTAAGATATCAGCAGTAGAGACATAGTCGACCCCAACCGACGTCTCAGAGGAGTGAAGTTTTCTAGGACTTGTTGGATATTACCGGAGGTTTGTAAAGAATTTTGCGAGGATTGTAGAGCCTATGACAAGGTTGACCCCCAAGGACCAGAAGTTTATTTGGACAGAGGAGTGTCAGATGGTGTTTGACGAGTTGAAGAAACACCTAACTACAGCATCGATCTTGACCATACCTACTAGTCTGGGAGGATTTTTTATTTATAGCGATGCTTCCGAAAAGGGATTAGGTTGTGTCTTAATGCAGCATGGGAAAGTGGTAGCCTATAGTTCTCGGCCGTTGAGGATTCACGAGAAGAACTACCCTACTCATGACTTGGATCTTGTAGCAGTAATCTTTGCTCTGAAGCTTTGGTGGCACTATTTATATGGAGAGACTGTGGAGATATATACAAATCATAAGAGTTTAAAGTATGTCTATACTCAGAAGGATCTGAATCAGAGACAGAGACGATGGCATGAGTTGATGGCAGATTTTGACAATGAGCTGCAGTACCATCCAGGCAAGGCTAATGCAGTAGCGGTTGCGTTGAGTAGGAGATCGATGGCATACTTCTTGACAACACAAAAAGAATTGTTATATGATTTGGAGCAGCTGGGCATAGAGGTGGTTATGCCAGAAGAAGTTGCAAGGTTGATGAACCTTCAAGTACAATCATCATTGGTAGAGCGTATCAAAGCAGCTATGTCGACTGATGCAAGATTTCAGAGGCTTGGACAGAGGACTGAGGTTGGGTTACAGACTGGGCTGAGGATACATGAAGATAGGACTTTGAGGTTTGGGGATAGCCTCTATGTTGCTAATTGAGAGCTTCGGCAGGAGCTAATATCGGAGGCTCACGGTTCAGCATACTCTATTCATCCGGGAGGTACGAAGATGTACAGAGACTTGAGACAACATTAATGGTAGCACGGGATAAAGGTAGAGATATCACAGTTTATGGCAAAGTGCTTAGTGTGTCAGCAAGTTAAGGCTGAACATAGAGATCAGCAGGACTACTCCATCCACTTCTAATTCCAGAGTGGAAATGGAAGCACATTACCATGGACTTTGTTACAGGTTTTTCGAGGAGTCCAGCTGGCTGAGATATAGTTTGGATAATTATGGACATATTGACTAAGGCAGCACACTTCTTACCCTTTAGAGTTGGACAATCTACAGAAGTTTTGGCAGAGATGTACATGAAGGAGATTGTAGTCTACATGGAATACCAGTTGTCGTAGTTTCCGACAAAGATTCGAGATTCACGTCACACTTTTGGAGGAGTATATAGGAGAGCCTAGGAACTAGATTTAAATTTATCACTTCTTATCACCCGTAGACAGACGGACAGTCAGAGTGCACTATTTCGACGTTGGAGGATATGTTAAGAGCGTGCATGCTTGACTTTGGAAGATCTTGGGAGGATCACTTATATTTTATGGAGTTCTCTTTTAATAATAGCTACCAAGCAAGCATTCAGATGGCTCCTTTTGAAGCATTATACGAAAGAAAGTATTGATCGCTAATATGTTGGAGTGATATGGACGAGAGACAGATACTTGGACCAGAGTTGGTGACTCACATAGTGGAGAAGGTCAAGCAAATTCAAGGTCACCTTTGAGTATCACAGGATAGACAAAAACAGTAGGCAGATACTCACCATCGACCCCTAGAGTTCAAGTAGGGAGATCATGTATTCTTAAGGATCTCCCCTACTAGAGGAACCATCAGATTTGGAGGTAGAGGGAAGCTTAGTCCAAGGTACATTGCACCGTTTGACGTATTAGAACAAGTTGGAGAGGTTGCTTACAGACTAGCATTACCGCAGACCTTGGAGGGTGTCCACGATGTATTCCATATCTCATAATTGAGAAGGTATGTGGCGGATCCTAGCCATATATTGGATCACTCAGAGATAACTGTAGGACCGAGTTTGTCGTATGAGGAGCAGCCATTTTAGATTCTCGACCACAGAGAGAATATGCTAAAGAGGAAGACTATTCGACTAGTCCGCGTTGCTTGGAAGCATCATTCACTGGGCGAATAGACTTGAAAGCGGGAGGATTCGATCTTAGAGCATTTTCCTCACGCGAGTCTTCAGGTATGGATTTTACATACCGCATTATTATTTTTCTATATCGTTCCATATTCTTAATTTCGAGGACAAAATTTTCTAAGGTGGGTAGGTTGTAAAACCCCTCACACAAAAATAGATATTTTGTGTGTATTCTATATTTATTGTACTTATTTAGATTATTTTTAAAATTAATTTAAATCTAATTATTGTATTAGGATACTTTACCATAGTTTGAACATTAATGACATAGGACGACCCCAAAATTTATATCGTCCTTCGTAGGAAGTAGCCTATAAGGGAGACACTACCCGTAAGATCTTTATGTGACACAAAATTTGACCATTTAGCATTAGTATGGCACTAGCGTAACAGTCGTAGATTATTGTGTTTAAAATTTAGATATTTTTATATATATAATTCCCATGTAATTATTCTCCAATCCAACCTTCTTCATTAAGCAATCGATAAATTCCCCATGCCAAATTATGCCACTTTCCTCTTTTGTAGGATTTAATTATTTATTTATTACAATTTTAAATCCCATAGAATCAAACCAAATATTTGTCATTAATTAATTGATTAGTTGTTGAATTTTAAACAACTAACAATTTAATTAGAAAAAAATTTAAACTAAACCTAATCCTAGTCCTACCCAAACCCTTGACCGACCCCTCCTACCCGCGCTTTCCTTCTTCAAAACCTGCTACCCCCTCTCTCTTTCTCTCTCCACCTATATATATATACATATACTTCCTTTCTAATCTTCCCTTCTAAAATTCCTAACCAAAATTCTCCTTCAAAATTATAATTTCTTCCTTCCTCCAAGAACCCTAGCCGCCACCATCACCACCAAGGCCGCCCTCCCCTTCACGTGGACAACATCACCTCAATCATCCAAGAACCCTAGTTCTTCATCCTTCTTCTTCTAATAAGTCTCCTTCTTCCTTAAAACCCTCTCTAATTTGTTTGATTGCATGAATAATTATTGTTATATATAAATAAATAAAATTTATATTTATTTGCAATCTATTGCCATGTTCTTAATAGTAGTGTTTTATTTTAGGATTTGCATGTAAAGAATTGAACCCATGAATGCATGTATGCACCCATAGATAGAACCCTTAATAAAAATTTGTTATTAATATATAAATATGATATTTAAATTATTTTTATTCATATTTTTACTATTTATTCTAGATTATTAAATTATTATTATTTTAAAAATAAATTGCATGTACAATGGGAATTGTGACCTACTTTTATGTTTTCTCAAAAATTCTGCATCAAACCCTTTTAAAACTTTGTAAATAATTAAATTTTGTTGTTATTAACCTATATAAAATTCAGTTTTTAATTTATAATTCCAAAAATATTATTTTTAATTTAAATAGTTTTTATGCATATAATAGTCACCTAGTTAACCTAGTTTTCATATAAATCTATTGTAACAAGTTATTTAGTCATATATAAATGTATTTCCTATTATTTATAATTAAAAACTTATTCTTCCAGAATTAATTATGATTTTATAATTTTATGCAAAGCATAATAGTAAGGTTATATTGGCAAAATTTTGCCAATACTATTGCTAGAAGACTAGTAGGTGTCCAATGGAAAGACCAATAAGTATAATTGATAAAGATGCATGTAGGAACTCATTTAATCATTATTTTCTGATATTTTAGAATTATTCCCAGAATTTAATATTTTTATGATTTCTAGTTTTGAGGAATTGTGTCAAAAAAAACTTATTTAGCACATATATTATCATGACTAGTTGCCAACCTTCGTAGAAACCCTTTTTAGAAGAAAAATTATTATTTTGTCTATTTTTATGATTAATTTCAGAATTATTATTTTTATTAATTAATGTCTTTAAAAAGGATTTTTGGTTACGTTTAGCGACTAGTATTATTTTGAGAGCTAGTTACTTGAATGTGCAATCAACGTAGAATTAATAACTAGATAATAACCTATTTTTTCACTAAATAGTAAGAGTCTAATTAGTGCAATAAATTGGTAGGTGTTTGTGACGTTCCTGTCAAGAGCTCCGGAACAGATTCGTTGTTCTCGCATCTTATCTTGCCAGGCAAGTACACCTTGCTTGTTTGTATTGTACAGTTTATATTATGACTAGTTCTTTTTATTGTGTTATTTGTGTGCATGCATCCTAGAAGTAGTTGACCTACCAAGTATGGTAAAGATACATGGTATCTTTTGACCTGACACAGTTTTAAACACGTTCAGTGAGTGAGAGAGTGCATGGACTGGCGTATTGACTGGACCTTGATACGTGAGTTCGTATCTGGTGTTAGTTGTTGGTGTTAGTTTGGGTTCTAGATTTTATTGATTTCTTGCATTATGTCCGCACCACGTATATGGTTCGGATAGTACATTGGGAGGGAAGAGTCTACTAGTGAGCATATGGTATTTCTGTTTCTAATAGTGTAAATGGTGTATATCGTGTACCCCCGAGTTCTGCGAAACTCCTGGTAGGATGACTATTCTTATATTTCTCCCTTCTCATGCACCATTAGAGATATCTCGAGTGCATATCACATAGATGGTTAGTTACCCTTTTAATTTTTACTATTTTACTTTTATGTATGTCGATTCTTGTGTACTTGTTATGTCCCTCTGAGGACTTGGCACATTTTTGAGATCCCGATAAGCACTTGTACCCGTCGTGTAACGACCCGTACCCAAAAAATCGGGCATGAGTCATGGGTACATCCAGCCTACGTTGCAGCATCAGCGGTAGAACGCTGTCTAAGTCTACTATTTAGCTAACAATCTCACACAGCAATATAAGTACCTGTCAAGATCTCAACTCCAAACGGAGGAGCAATATGATAAAGACAACACAAGTACTCAATCATGATCTAAGCAAGATAAGAAAATAAGGAAGTCTAACAACTACAAAGTCTAAACAATAACTACTACTAAAGACAGCAACAATAATAATAATAATACAACAATATCCAAAATCAAATATAATACAAGTCTCAAACCAAAAGCCGGGGACAAATCCGGTACCAAAAGCTAATAAATACAACTGAGGTCCTAATGATCCCGGCTACCAATCCGGAAATCACTCCTGAACAAGGGGGTCCCTGTATGCACCATCGACAGGCTGAGGTCCATAAAATATCGGACACCAATCTTCTAGATCCTCTGAAAAATATATCCAGTCAGGATTGGAGCAAGTACACCTCTAACAGCAGTTCCAATTAAATGATAAAAGCTATAAAACAGTTGTAGCAAGTAGCACAAGGTGAAGAAAATGAAGTATGAACAAGAAAATATATATATCTATCAACTGGTGCATAAAGGTAAAGATGCATGAAAATCAGAAGCAAGATAGTAATGACTACAGGATACAAGAAATCTAAACTAAGATCAAGTATGTGCACAATAACGTGAAGTGAGTCCAGCAAGAATAAATGTAATGAGTCCAGTCCAGAAAGTATAAGTGAGACCAGTCAAGAAATATAAGAGAGTTCAGACTAGAAAGAATGAACTCGTGTCTCTGAAATTCCTGTTTCGACATGTAAACGGCTAGGGGTAAATACGGCTCACCGCACACTGGGTGTGCGGCTGCTATCATTCCAGATTAGACCAGAGGGAGTGATTCCAGTGATTCCAGATTTGGGAATATTTATGTCTACTCGAGTATTTCTCCGCCCCGACTAGTACAAGTAAATCCAAGACCCGACACGCAAATCAAGTATGAGTCCAGCCAGAAATATGAGTGATGCCTATAGTGAGTCCTGATGTGATGCTAGTAGGTGATTCCCGAAATAGAGGCCAGAATCATGAAATATACGTGTCGCAAGTAAATAAATCCAGAAATACTAGTCAGTGTTATGTCAGAAAATCAGATAATACTATACTAGAAGCTGAATCATAATAATTATCAGATAATAAAAACTATCAAAGAATTTACTCGCTTGACGTCCTGAGCAATTGGCAAGGTTCGAGGTCCGAACCGGCATCGCAAGGACCTATTATGAAAAGCAAGGTTAAACGGGATTCTAAAGAGTTATACAGATATAAAATAACTAAAAGCAAGCTTCTAGGGTTGTTCTAGGTCAAACGGGTCAAACCGGTGAAATCCGGGTCAAAAAGTCAACTCTGGGTCTAAAAAGTCAACTCTAGGTCAAAACTAGGTCAAAGGTTGACTTTGGCGGTCAACCGGGTCAACTATGGCCAACTCTAGGTCAAACTAGGGTGCCCCTAAAATTCTAGATCAAAACTAGCTCTTTAAGCTAGTAAACCCACAAACTCGTTGTAGAAGCATGAAATATGCTGGAGAATTGAGTTTTTACGCAGGATATCGTTTAGTGACATATTCTTGATACAAGTCATCTTTACGCATTCAAAGAATACGCTGCCGATTCTACATGGGCAGAAGTGAGTTTTTACGCTCAAGATAAAGACAAAATCAGATGCCACGTCAAAAGCTGTTTCCTGCACAGAGCTCGAGGCATATCTCTGCATTTAATGAACGAGATGGAGGCATATCTCTGTATTTAATGCATGAGATTTGGTTCTATTCTTCAGATTTTGTCATGACTGGGAGAGCTAAAACTGTGACTAATACGCTCATATCACCATCCTTGCATTTTATGCCAACCAGGCTATTTTCAACTATAGGAGTACGCCGTATGCTATCTCCTCGAAATACGCCAACTCGGCTATATTTGCAAAGGTACGTGATAAGGCTATTTAGCCCAGAATACGCTTAAGACCTCAGTCATGATGGATAATTGACTATTTTATGCTGGTTATCTATTATTCATGAATCATCCAGTTTTATGCAGAGTTTGGCTTTTTACGCCAACAAGACAGTTATTTGGCTTTTACGCCAACCCTCTTTACGCAAGGTGCAGTTATCTACGTGGCTTGTATGCCATGATCTTCGAGAAGCAGTTATATGCGTTACCTCATAAAGGGACACGTGTCATACGCCTATTCAGAAGACAATTGGAACGTGGGAAGCAGTTATCATAACCGCAGCGTAAAGGAAGTCTTCTTCTTCTTCACCGTTTGGCCTTTTACGCCAACAAGACAGTTATTTGGCCTTTTATGCCAATAAAACAGTTATTTGACTTTTACGCCAACCATCTTTACGCAGGGGGCAGTTACCTACGTGGCTTGCATGCCGTGATCTTCGGAAAGCAGTTATATGCGTTACCTCATAATGGGACACGTGTCATACGCAGATTCAGAAGATTATTTGAACGTGGGTAGAAGTTATTATAACCGCCGCGTAAAAGATGCAACTTTCTTCACAGTTTGGCTTCTACGCCAACTGGACAGTTATTTTTGACTGATCTCTATAAATAGAGACCCCTGGTCACAGGATAGAGGGATCGATCAAGGGGGGATCAAGGATCAATAGATCAGAGACAGAGAGTACAAACTGAGAGTGTTGATTGATAACTTTGGCAACGAGAATTTAATCCCACTTGCAACTTTTGAAGCCTCCTCTTCTTCTACAGCACTTCTTCATCATCGTGTGGTCCAAGGGACAAAGTGATCGACCGCAGATCAGACTCCTATTGCAATTATTCCCCAGAATCATTTTTATTGTACTTAACATCTTCGTATAGGATTAATTGTACTCTTTTTCTTGTTTGTAAGCAAAAAAAGAAAAGTTTTGTATAAACCCTCTTCTTCTCTCATTTTTTTGTTTATTCAAACACAAGATGGCGACTCTGCGGGAGACCATTTTCTCATCTGACGAGAAAGAAATTGCTTAACACGATGCTGTATCTATTGGATCGACGAAGAAGACTTTGGTCATCCAGTTCGACCAATCTGCTTATGAAGACATGCTTCGTGTAGGGGGTAGCTCTCACTCCCTCTCTGTCAAGAACAACAGGAAGCTGCATAAAGTGTAGATGCCCAAGACGTCATCTACCCTTCCTGCAAGCTCTCCTTCTCTGATAACCAAGGCTGTGGCAACACAACCTACACGACTTGTGCGTAAAAATTTGTCTCCCGTCTATGACGTGGCAGACAAAACTTCTGGCAATGCCTCAGTGCCAATCCAGAAGTCTCAGACGCGCTCTGCGCGTAAAACTTCATCTCCCGTCTGTGACATGGCAGACAAAACTTCCGGTAATGCCCCAGTGCCGATCCAGAAGTCTCAGACGCGCTCTGCACGTAAAACTTCGTCTCCCGTCTGTGACGTGGCAGACAAAATTTTTGGCAAGGCCTTAGTGCCAATCCGAAAATTTCAAACGCGCCCTGTGCGTAAAAGTACATCTCCCGTCTATGATGAGGCAGATGTACCCTTTGATCACATTAATGGAAAACAAGTGGCGAATCTTACAACCTCTAAGCTTGTATGCCCACAAGAGAAGAAATTGCCCACTCTTCAGATTACGCGTGACGCTGGAGGCCGTTTGAGGACTTTCTCCATTTTACGCGAATCTATGCAAAACTCCAAGTCCGTTCGCGTAAAGGAGACCCGTTTCACGGGAAAATACGCTGCTCAGACAGATGATGGATCATATGCCACTCACATGGGTAGACTGTTGTATTCCTATGGCAGAGAAATGGTTATGGTTCCTAATCTTCACAGGCCTACTGTTGTAAAAAGGTAGAATAAGCCTTCTTCTTCTCCTGGCAATCTTCCTGATTTGCGTGATTTCTTGATCCAGAGACACAAAGGCAGGGGTCAAAATCAAGATTTAGCGCCCCTAACTACCAAGCGTAGGGAGATCATATGGGAAGTAGTATCAACATCTAATATAGTCATGACATATGGGCCACATGAAGAATCTGTCTTTATTGTTCCACCGACTCGCAACGATCAGCGTCCAATAGTCTTTAGTCGAATACAGAATGGACCAATTTTACAAGAAGATTCTCACAAGTCTGATGTTGGGAAAATGCAAGTCCACAGATATAGCCCACAGACTTTAAAGATTATGAAAAATATGGGTTATGATTTGAAGTTGAAGCAAGGCCTCAATTATGGAAAATGCAGACGAATACCGTTGCATGGTGATCCTTACTGTCAACAAACTTATTTTGGGTTAGGGTTTACTGCATCTCTTGCAAACTCCAAACCTCCAGAGTCTGATCCTGTAATACCAGAGGCAAGTCCTTCTAAATCAACTCCTGTGGACAAAGACAAACAAAAAGAAGAAGAAGAACCAGACAACGACATGTCTGGGGGTAGTCTCCCTCGACAAAACAGAGCAGCATCCAAAGCTGGGGGTAGAATTCCCTCTGAGTCTGAAGATGATACAACTATGACCATCTTCCCCGAGGACCGTA
Organism: Iris macrosiphon; assembly: GCA_036927795.1. Taxonomy (NCBI): domain Eukaryota; kingdom Viridiplantae; phylum Streptophyta; class Magnoliopsida; order Asparagales; family Iridaceae; genus Iris; species Iris macrosiphon. The sequence continues at coordinate 85,339,537 of JAYESA010000008.1, forward strand.
CGACTCAGGTAGTAGAAGTCCGAAAGCCAAAGGGGACTTTCTCCTTCAATGATGATGACATCATTAAAATCTTCAATATATTGATGAAGAAAAACAAACTTCGGCTATCCAACATCAGATACCCTGAAAGGGCTGGCAAGGTCGATGACCCAGAATATTGTCTCTTTCATCGGTACATTCATCACCCCACAAAGGCATGCTATGTATTGAAAAGGAAAATCCAGGAGTTGATCGATGCCAAAGTCATCACTTTGCACTTATAAACGAGAAGACGGTCACTGCAAATTGATCTCACTCTAACGTGGCAATTTTCTCCCTCTAGAAGTACCGGATGATGAGTTCCTAAAAATCTCCCCTGATGGGCAACCTTTCAGGTCTATCCACACTCAGCAAATCACTCTCCAGTAAATTTTTCGGACATGGGTTCATGATCAAACTATTTTTCCCCCAGCTGAGTTTGCCATGTCTAAGTGACCTCTGAGCAAACCTCCCAGGTTGTTGCTATCGATCAGTTCACGTCCATTTTACCTCTAAACTACGTCTCTCCACTTTCTCCAGCAGAGTAAATCTATCACCACAAAAATGGTCATTCTCATATTAACCTCTGTCCTATTTTTCTTTATCCCTACTGAGTCATATCTTACCACGTCAACATTACCTCTGAGTAAGATATTTTTAGAACTTTCATGTCCATATTACCTCTGAGTGAAGTTCTTCTCTTTGACTTTCTACTATCACGTTTGCATAACCCCTGATAGTGCTAGTCGTTTCAGCTTATTATCTGTACTTAAGGGACGCTATGGGTAATAAGTCCACGACCCAGATGTACAAAACAACTCTTGGTTCTCCATCCCCAGCAAGTGCCTATGTACAATATTTTCTCGATCGTCGAAGAGCGAGAATCATATTCTATCATGTTCATGTGACCTCTGAATAGATATGTTTAATAATTTGGCATCCCCAGCAAGTGCCTATGTGCAATATTTTCTTCTTTGTTACAAATTCTTGTAAAGAGCCATCATTCGTATCTAAGAGTCCCGAATACGCAATGGATGATGGATCCTCAAAATCCCCCCAGCGGAGCAATCCTTAGGTCTACTCGCACACTCCCGCAATGTCTATTCAAACCAATCTCGTTAGACGCTAGCCATATTCATATTACCTCTGAGCTATCATCCCATAAATCTCCCCAGCGGAATAATCCTTTGGTCTATCTTCATGTTTGGATAGACCACATTCAACAAATCACTCCTCAATAAATTTTTCGGATATTAGTTCACGTCCATATTACCTCTGAACTGCTGTCACAATATTTCTCTCAGGCTGAGTTTGTCATGTTCATATTAACTCTAAGCAAACCTTTCGAGTTTTGGCTATCGATTATCATGTTCATATTACCTCTAATATCGGTTGTCATCTCAACTTAGCACCCGTACTTAACTCTAAGTACGCCAGTGGTGTTAGTTTCACAAAAACTGCTATGTCCATATTACCTCTGGCAGGGCTTGCCTTAAACTTATTACTTGCACTCTCATGCACAAAAAGTAATAGGTCCACCAAAAATCCCCCGGTATGATGCCAGCAATGGAAATGAATTGTTCAATTTACCTCCGAACTATCCTTATTTTCCCAGCAGAGAAAAAGTCAGTTCCTATTCATATTACCTCTGGACTATGTCTCTTTATTATCCCCATAGAGTCATATTTTACCGCGTCTATATTACCTCTGTCAGGACTTGTCTCAAACCTATTACTTGCACTAACGTGCGCAAAAAAGTAATGGGTCCACAAAAAAAGTTCCCCAGCGGGATGTCTTTAATAGCCATAAAACCTATCACGTCCATAAATCCTCTGATTGGGCTTGTTTCGAACTTATTATTTACACTCAACATGCGCAACAAATAATAGGTCCACCAAGGATCCTCCAGTGGGATGTCCTCAACAAATATGGTATTGTACTACGTCCATATTACCTCTGGTACGATGTCCAAAGTTCGCACAAACAATCATAAAAAAATAGAGGGCCCTTATATGATTTCAAATGGCGCTTACAGATTAGCCAAGCCTAATAAAAATTTGATAATGGCTTCTATCAACGGCAAATTTCTGAAGAAGTACTAAACTTGATCTCCTTTGCTTAACGGAGTATGATGAAGATCTCATTCTGGCGATACTACATACAAAGGTTAGCTGAATCATATTCTATCAGATTCATATAACCTCTTAATAGATATGCTTAACTAATTTGTAAACCTATCATGTTCATATTACCTCTGATAGTATTTTGTATACAAATTTAGTTGGATTATATTCTAACAGGTTCATATGACTTCTGAATAGATTTATATTTAGTTAAACCTTATCGAAAGTATATCATATGTTCATATTACCTCTGATATCACTTTTATCTTAGCCTATCATTTATATTCTAAAAGTGATGGGTCCACAAAGTCAGAAAATATATCTTTATTATCTTTGAGAAATTACTGGAGAAACAAAAAAAGTACATCATTGGGGAGGAGCAGTTAAATCCCTGATCTGTTGCGCCAAAGCAGCCATCCTCTCATTCCTGGAGTTTAAAATGTTTGTGCGAGCCAGCTCCAGCCTTGCTTCGTCATTGCTCAAGAGAGATAGTTCGGACAGAGAATCAACAAAACTTGCATGGATGACACCCATATGTGCCAAGTTCTGTTAAGCTGTATTCACTTGGTTCTCCAATACATCACGAACTAGCGATGCTTTGAGAAGCCTCTCCCTTGTTTGAGCAAGTTCAGCTTCCAATTCTTGACATTCGGTATGGCACTGAGCTAGCTGAGGAATACTCTCCACCAATACTGCTTGTTCTTTCTCCATCTCTTGTTGATGTTCCGGGATGGATTTGTTTAAAGATTCTATCTTCTGAGCAAGTTCTGCAGTTAGTGAGTCATACTCAGCCTGAACCAAGTCATTGATGCTACCTCGGGATAGTTGCAAATATTCGTTAATGGGTTGTTCTAAACCATTAACTATTTTCTCTAGCGCATTAGCTCTTTCAACATCATTAAAATTTCTATTCTGCACTATAGTGAGCTTGGAGGACATCTTCAGAGCATCAAAGTCCAGATTCTTCTCCAGCACTATGGATATCAAGTCTTTCAAAGTGAGGTAGAATATGCTAGTGTATTGTTCAACTAGCATAGCAAAGCTCGAATGGATGCTGGGAGTGGCCGCAATATCGGTAAGCCTCCTTTCCAGAATGACTGTAGAGGATGTTGCCACAGTCGTTGCTTCAACATATGGCACGACAAAAGAAGAGACACCAACAACAGTTGAAGTTGCCAGCATGCTCGACGAAGGAGGCACAGTCGAGATGGTGGGTTCATCCACCTCGGATATTATTTGAATTACTGCTGGCGGGATTACATCTGAGAATGTTGCGGATGAAAGATCAACAGTTTCAAGGTATGCTTCTTCGACGGTGGTCACCGCCATTTTATTAGCTGGATCCGCAACAAAATCAGAGGTTGTTTCAGCTTCGCCCTTCCCAGAAATGTCTTCGCCTGAAACTAAGATAAGAGAAAGTTAATATCAATTTGATGTTAAATTTTCCTGAAAAAGCGTGAAGACAATATTTACCCATGACCGATGGTATGTATACTGCGTCTGCAGCCTGTATAGCTAAGTCATTTCTTACTGATGCTAAACAAGCTATCATACCTGGAGAAGAGGGTACACCAACTGACGCTTGAGGTTCGTCATCCCAGTCATCACCCAGATATACTCGAGGTTCATCGGGTGGAATCTCGCTTGAAATACTTATAGACGAAGGAGGGGCTAGTCCCATTATTTGTCTTGGTAAAGGTATACTGACTCTTAATAAGCTCGGCCTCAAAGGCGATCTAGAAGCACTACCAGTAACGGTGGTAGCGGCAGCAGTCGCGGGCAAAGAATCTCCAGCACTTTCAGTTGGAACTGTGGAGACTCCCTCTCTAAAAGGCGAAGGACCCCTAATCAAAGAATCATCCCCAATAGGGGAAACAATAGGCTCACTCCTGGAAGAGGCCCCCTTGGTTGAAGTCTTTTGAAGACCTCTGGCAGACTGCTTCTTCTTGCGGGGGGAAGGCTCTTTCAGAGTGGAAGCCTTTCATTTATAAAAAATAATGATAGGCTCTGCTGGCGGTCCTCACTTTTGTACAGCAGGTGGGAAGATCTAATGCAGACCAACCAGTAAAAGGTTTCAGGAGAAAGAATAGTCTTCCCCTGACCTACATCCTGAAATTTAGTCTTCTGTTGATTGATATGTACGGGGGGGACGGTGCAGAAGAATTTCCAACTATGGGCAAAATTTAGTGCTAGTCGACAATCTGACGCTAGCCACATTCCAAAGAGAATTCTTGTAATTCAACAAGAAGTTATTTCCCGAACCACTGGCAGATTCGGGAGACATCACTCTGGTATTGTGAAGGATTAACCATCCCATCAGATATAAGAATGGTAACTCCACTCTGGGATATCCTTCGCGCTGCGTAGTATCAGCCAGCAGCCCATCAGTAATAGCCCTCAGGCCATCTTGTATCCTGCATACCATGGCAGGGAGCAGGCCCAATCTTTCTCCAAACACCAAACTCACTGTAGGCCATAAGGTGTTGTGATGAATGCGATCCTCAGACGCGATGCCAGGCACCACCCATCGGCGTAGCCAAATAGAAAGGAAGTCAGCCAGTTGAGCTTCCCTTGACAGAGGCTTTCGGCAATACCTCATATAACTGTAGGCTTTGGTTCCTGCAGGATAAGCTCCTATCTCTTCATTGAGCACAAAATCTAGAGCCCCTGCATCTTCAATGAGATCATCGACTTTGTTGGCATTAAGCATGCTCAGAAGGTTTAAAGGCTTATCTTTGCTATCTACAACCTTGTCCTGCTTAGCATTTCTAGCCTGATGGAAGAAGAGATAGGATACCAACTTTTAATGTAGGCTAAATCAGAGGGCTCTCCGTAGAAGATGGTGCATGCAAGATAGTGGCTCATCAGCTCTTGGTACACTGCCACTACCCGAGGGTTGGTATCCTTCAACTCTCTATTGGTGGGGACGTATTCTTCGTAAGGAATGTCTCCTATTGGTAGCTTTAAGATATTTTCTATCTCATGAAGGGCTAGGCCCAACTCACCATCGGATTGGCAAAAGTCCCAGTGAGCGAGTTATATCGCTCCATCAAAGCTAAGAACAAGTTGGGGTTGATAGGCAGCCCAACACTAGTGGCACTCATAGCCTCAAATAAGTTAATACTTTCCAGCTCCATCTGGAAGTGCTTCAGGGTCCATGCAGTTAAACTGGCCCATCGAAGATTTTGGGGATTAATCCATCCACTGGTGGGAGGGTTAACCCTGGGATATACTCCTCCCTGCTCCATGAACTCATTGAAGAAGTTTTCCATTTGAAATGGCTGGATCAAGGAAGAGTCTTCACTCAGGACGCTGCCCGGCAGTAATCCTCTGAAGGGCATGATAGGGCCTGAAGGACTTCTTACAAAGGATCCTAGGTTTAATCCTTTCTTATAAAAGATCTTCCCCGGCTGGCCATGAAGATTAGTGTTTTGGATAGTAAACGAGAAAAGATTTGATGAATGTAGAAAATGAGGTCTTGTACGAAGACCCGCCCTTCTTTTATGTTTATAAACAAGATTGTACAAATTTGATCCTACACGAGGATGTCTAAGTATAATTTATTTAATCTGGGTGAATATTGCTATAGGTGTCTGATCTACAGTCGATCACTTTAGCCCTTGCACCAAACGATGTTGAAGAAGTGCCGTGGAAGACAGGTAGCAGCTTTGAAGGTTGCTAAAGAGGGTGGATGCCCGATGCCAAAGTCGTCGATCCCTTCTCTTTGCCTGAGCTCTGGATTCTCCTCTCTCTCTCTCTCTCTCTTCTCTCAATTTGTCGACCTATTTCTCATCCTTCGACCAATTTTCCTCTGTTGATAGAGGTCTCTATTTATAGAGTTTTAGTGACAGTGACCACTCAATCGGTATAAAAATCGAGTAGTGGAAAGTACAGCACCATTTTACACAATGGTTAAAATAACCAATGCCTGCGTACAGATGATCCTTTGAAGGAGCGTGTGACGCGGGTCCAACTAAGGGATAAAACACGTATAACTACTACAAAGATCACGGCGTAGAAGCCACGCAGGTAGGTATCCCTCGTGTAGAAGAGGTTGGCATAAAAGCCAATGTCTGTCACCATGGCATAGAAACCAAATAGTTATCAAACCGGCATAGAAGCCGAATAGACGTAGAAGCCGAGTGGTCATAGAGGCCGAGTGGGCATAGAAGCGAGTGGTCATAGAGCCCGAGTAGGCGTAGAAGCCGAGCAGGCACAGAAGCTGAATAGACGTAGAAGCCGCTGCGTAACGTGCCAGAGTGATGATGTGGACGTCTTAGCCGAAATTACGGCTCTTGGAGATAATCAGATCTCTTGCATTAAATGCAGAGATCTGCCCCCATCCTGTGCATTAAATGCAGATGCTTGTCTTTAAGATTTGCCATTATTCTGCGTATTAAATACAGATACGCACCTTGAATCCTGTGCGAAGAGTAACCGCTATCGTGGCAGTCTGTTCATCTTCTGCGGAGCGTAAGGAGCTCACGTTTACCTGTGTAAAACTAGGCAGCGTATTCCCTTGTGTGCGTAGGAGCAGCTCTTCACAAAGGGGATGTCACTAAACGACGGTTCGGTGACATTTAATCAAATCTCCTGCATCAAATATGGAGATCCGCCATCATCCTGCACATTAAATATAGAGGCGTATTTTGAAGGTCTGCCACCCTTCTATGCATCAAACACAGAGACGTGCCTTAGGCATCTGTCAGTATTCGGCTCATTAATTGCAGAGACGTACCTTGAGGGCCTGTCACCACCCTGTGCAATAAATGCAGAGACGCGCCTCGAGTCCCGTACGGAGTACAGCTTTTGACGTGGCCGGCGGTTTGTCTTTCGCGAAGCGTAAGGAGCTCTCATCTGCTTGTGTAAAACTAGGCAGCGTATTTCTCTGTGTACGTAAAAGCGGTTTTACGCAAGGAAAATGGCGGTAAATGACAGCCTAGGTTGCAGTGCCGCGCCATCATTATAGCCGTCGCCTGGGTAGCCGAGCAGCATCCCTTTGTCAGAAGTCGAGACGTCAGGTTCATTGTAGGATCTGACAGGTTCACTTCGGCGAATACGAAGCGTCCCTCGTACACTTCAATGCTACATTGAAAGAGGATGAGTTTTACGCCATAAAGGCGATAAAGCACCCTGTTTACGCTAAAGCAGCCTGGACATACTGCCCTACGCGGATGGTCCTCGAGCCTATATTTTATGCTATGCTCGGCGGAGAAGCTCTGTTCGTACGTTGAAGGCTCTGAAGTCCTCTGTTTACGCTGCTCTACATCAATATGCTGCGTAGAGCTATCTAGCGTATTTTTTATGCTTCTACAAGACCCCCTTCAAAGCTTTTAAATTCCTCGCAATTTGAAACGCTTTGAACGAAGCATGAACCGCTCCTCGTAACTCGAAACTTTCTGAATAGAGTTTTGAAACGGTCGAGGCTGACTTTATGGCGGATTTATTGGGGATCGGTGCTCTCTCTCGCCTATAAAAAAACTGAGGAGTTCTCCTATTCTTCCCACACTTTCTTTATCATACAGAGATGATGGCCGAAGTTCGTCGGGTCGACTTGAGGAAGAAGGAGATCATGCTCTTCCAGCATGTAAGGAGCCGAAAAAGATGGCATCTTCGAGCAAATATCCTCTACAACGATGGATCATGGAAGGATATCATAGCCTCCTTCGCTCGGGATAATCAGCAACTTTGTATGGTGGTTCTTCGGGAGAGAAGAAGAATCGTATTTCACCACGCTGCTTGTAAGTGACACCTTCTCCCGTTACCTCCGGGGATGAGAGCAGACAGACTAGCTCTTTCCCGGCTCGAGTGGCGGTGGTCTGTAGGTAAGCAGATTTACCCTACTTTCCTTCTGTTGGAGGATGGGTCTATGCCCATTTTTGTATCCTCCCACCACTGATCATCTTCTTGTTCATCGACTGTGGATGTCGACGAACCTTCTTGGAAGAAGAGGAAGACCTTCACCAATGCAAGAACCTGTCAGAACAGATTCTGGGCGCGATCTTCAGCAGACGATGGGAAAGTCCTTTTTAGACGAGATTTCCCTCATATGTAATCATAAAAATGAAGAAAAACCCTTGTAGATTAGATTTCCCTCATATATAATCATGAATTTAATTTTTAATAAAATCGTCTTTCTTCTTCATATGATTATGTTGCCATACTTTGCTGTGAAGTCTGAATATGTGTAGCTTCAACGTCTGATTCTTTACGCCGACTCTGTTTAGAAAGAGTGTTAGGTCATGTCCTGTCTTTTACGCATAACTAGGGATGCATAGAAAGCCGCTTTAGCATTCGAGTGTTCAAACTGTCCTGCTGTTTAGGAGTGAGAAACCGCGTAGAATTCTGAACTGTTACTTCTGATAAACAGAATTTCTTTCTTCAGACATCATCTTCAAGAATAATTTCTCGAAAATCCCTTAGAACAGGGTGAGAAATGGCTGTCAAACTGATTTGCCATCTTGGTGGATGAAATATTCAGACTGGAGTCTGGATGAACTTCGAATCGACCCATGAAGAAGAGTAATTTTTTAATGTTGAACTCTGTATGCTTCGGGTACTTGGGATATCTTGAGGTCAAGAAGGAGTATCTTCTATGTGAACTCCTGTAATTGACTGCATTGAGGATCGTTCAGATGTACGCGTACTCTGGCCTGCATATCCTTCGGATGTGCGAAAAGTCGTGGAGCATGAAATCATAAGTTGGCAGCCTCTGAGCATAAACTAAACACCATCGAGCGTGAAATCATAGACTTGTAGTTCCTGGGCGTGAAGTCGTAGGTTTGTAGCCTCTCGAGCATAAAAGCTACCGAGCACAAAGGCATCCGGACGTAAAACTCGACTTGTAGCTGTCGAACGTAAAGTCGTAGATTCGTAGCTATCGAGCATAGAAAGCTCCTTAGCGTAGAATTGTAGATTTGTTGCTTCTGAAAAGAAAATTTTCCGAGCGTGAAGTCGTGGATCCGTCGCCTCTGAGCGTAAACTAAGCGCCACCGAGCGTGAGATCATCGATTTGGTATCTGCTGAGCGTGAAGTCGTAGGTTTGTAGCCTCTCGAGCATAAAAGCTACCGAGCACAAAGGCATCCGGGCGTAAAACCATAGGCTTATAGCCTGCGAGCGTAAAACCGAAGATCCGTAGCTGTTGAGCGTAGAAAGCTCCTTAGCGTAGAAACCATGAACCTGCTTTGCACGAAAAACTTTTTGAATTCGCTGACTGTCCGCCTTCTCTGAATAAATAGCCTTCTCTGAATAAATAGGCTGACGTAGGACCCAATCATAACTGAATATTAATTAGGAGATTTGTTTCGGGGTCCGAGGAGTCCATCTGAACTCTATATATATCCCAAGTTTCTGAGGGAAAAAAACTTTCCATCCGTCTTCTGCAAGAGAAAGCTTTCGACTGTTCGAGTTCTTCTTCGTTTCGTCTTCGAGTCTTCAAAGTTTCCAGTAATGGCTTTGAAACAAACTTTCTCCGCTAAGGGATAGAAGGTTGATTCTTCTTCTCGTTCTTTGGCTCAAGCGAGAGCGTCTCTGGTTGGACAAGGCGAACTTCATTCTGAGCGGAGCATCCCGCCGACGAGTAGTGCACCCGGCCTGGAAGGTAGGGCTTTTGGGAAAAAGGGAATGACTGAAAATCCTTTGCACACGTTGAACGTGACCGCGCTAGGTCATCTCCTGTGCTGATAGCCTCTTTGAGGAAGATGATGCACAGAGATATTTTATCTTTTTACGCCCACATTCCTAATATGTTAGCGTAAAAACTCTATTTTTTCCGCAGTCGAGCGTAAAAGCTTTGACCGCCGAAAACTTGGTGTATACTATTAAAATTTGAGTTTTATGCTTGTGGATGAAAATCTTGGCGTAATAACTCAATTTAATCAATCTGGCGTAAAGCACAGATCGTATACTGCCAATCTTGAATTTTACGTTAAGGAAATGGATTCCAGCGTAAAAACTCAAGTTTCACAGTCTCGGCGTAGAGCACGGACTGTTGATTTTTTTGCGGATGCTGTAAGTCTTGACATGTTTCTCTTGTACTTTGCAGTCAACTTGCATGAGTCTCCGCTAGCTGAAGTGATGGGTTCTGCCGCCGGGATGCTGCACTCCAACTATCTGGAGGATCTGTCGCACGTGACATTTCCTATCTCCGGGCCCCAGTATCCCGAAGGAAGGGCAATTATGATATCGGCTCAGGGCGAGCGAACGCTGCTGAACTTGATCAACGGGGAGCCCCTAACGTACCGTGACGGGGAGCAATACCTGAAGCTGGTTTCCTCTTCGGGGACATGATTGACAAGTAGTCCCAGACAAAGCTCAAGAGAGAACTCTGGGTTTTCCCTACCGAGGGTTTGGTCTTGTATCTGCCCAATATGCCGAGAGACTATCCCATCTCGGCCTTCTTCCATGCTACGCATCCCAGGAGGATGTCGTGGACGCTGACCCCCGATCTTCACGGCAAGTCAAGGAAGATCTTTCATCTGAGAGGAGCTGACCAGGGGTCGTTTGTCAGCCGCCCTTCTGGCTCTGTGACGCTGTTCAGGGGGCTGTACTCGGGCAGTGTCCCGAGTGAAGACAGTTTGGTGATCCAGCCGATCCAGTTACCGACTTTCTGTAATGATTTTATGGGGCACGGGGGAGTATATCCTAAGGTGAACCCTCGGTGCGGTGGGTGGATCACCCCCACAAATCTTCGATGGGCTCGTTTAGTTGATTGGGTCCTGAAGCATTTCCAGACCGAGTTGGAGAGCATTGGTCTGTTTGCAGCTGTGAGTGCTACCAGTGTTGGGTTATCTCCTAATCCTAACCTGTTCCTGGCACTGATGGAGCGATATATTTCGCTCACCGGGACTTTCGCCACTCCACTGGGGGAGTTGGGATTGGCCCTGCATGAGATGACAGAGATCTCAAGACTGCCAATGGGGGACACTCCATATGAAGAGTATGTTCCCACGAACCGGGAGCTGGGGGGTTCAGACCCTCGGGTAGTGGAAGTGTACCAGGAGTTGATGTGCCACTACCTCGCTTGTACCACTTTTTATGGCGAGCCTTCATATTTGGCTCATATCAACAGATGGACGTCCTACCTCTTCTTTCATCGGTCCAGGACTGCTAAGCCGGAGAAGATATTAGAGGACAAGGATCTGCCTGTGAATCCCCTAATTGCGCTTAATGCTCAGGTAGTTGACGATCTTATGGTGGATGTTGGTGCTCCGGACTGGTTCCTCAACGAAGGGACAGGAAAGTATCCTGAAGGCACTAAGGCCTATAGTTATTTGAGGCGCTGTCGCAGGCCTCTGTCCAGGGAGGCTCAACTGGCTGGCTTCCTCTCTATATGGCTGCACCGAGTAGTAGTGCCTGGCGTCACATCTGCGGACCGCATTCACCGCAATACGCTATGGCCTGCAGTGCGTCTGGTGTTCGGGGCAAGACTGGGCTTGCTCCCTGCCATGGTGTGTCGTATACAAGCTGGCCTGAGGGCCATGACTGACGGGCTGCTCGTCGATGAAATTCGGTGTGATAGCTTTCCCAGGATAGAATTACCATACCTGTATTTGATGGGGTGGTTAATTCTCCATAACCCCCGGGTGATGTCTCCCGGTTCTGGAAGTAGTTCGGGGGGTAGTTTCTTGTTGAACTACCGGAAGTCTTCCTGGAATGTGAACACAGTTATAGACTGTCGGCGGGCGCTAGGCTTCAGCCATAGTTGGAAGCTTTTCTGCACCATCCCTTCTGTACATCGCAATCAATCGGGGATTAGGCTTGAGGATTCGGGTAGAGAGAAGACCATTCTTTCTCCCAAAGCTTTTGATTGGTTGGTCTGTATCAGACCATCCCATCTATTGTACAGAAGCGAAGATCATTGCTTATTGGAGCCCTACTTGCCCAGTCGGTTTGTCCGGCAGTTTGGGTATGATCAGTTGCACGTGGGCAACGTCGTCACCAACTTCAGGTCCAGAGGTGGACTCATTGATGGAGCGAGGGGATGGCGATATTTTATCATGGGCTGTACTGGGGCAATTTTTACTGTGCCCGTCATTACACTCTCCAAGAAGCTGCGCATCATGCATTCGTATGCCCAGTTCTATGTGGCAACGAACACCTTCTATCGCTATTTTGATATGCATGGAAGCTTTAGGGTACCCTCTTCCAAGCCTGGGGGAAGAGTTAAAGTTCCCTCGGTTTCTTCCGACGAGGGTGAGGAGTCCGTTACCCCGGATGAGCCTCTGGTTTCGATACCTAGGGGTGAAGTGCCTCCGCCTGCAGGGGCTTTGGTAGTTCCTGGGAAGCGAAGGGCTCCAGCTCCCAAGGAGACTTCCCCTCGTAAGAGGAAGAAGAAGATGGTAAATCGTCCTCTCCGGATTCCTGGCATTGAGGCTCCTAGAGGTGAGCTTGCATCTCCCCGTGTTGGGGACGATTCTTTGATTGGAGGTTCCTCGCCTTTTAGAGAGGGACCTTCTACAGTTCCGGCTGGTGGTGCCGGAGAATCTCAGCTGGACGTTGGTGTCGCTGCTATATACACACACATATGTATCTATACTTATATATATATATACACACATAAACATAAACATATATATATATATATATATATATATATATATATATATATATATATACATATATATATATATATAAAAACACACACATATATATACACACTCTCTTTCACACACACACACACACAAACACACACACACACACACACACAAATATATATATATATATATATATACAAACACACACACACACACACACACACACATATATATATATATATATATATATATATATATATATATATAAACACACTTACACATATATATATACATATATATATATATATAAACACACACTCACACACAAACACACACACTAACACACAACCACGCCAACACACGCACAACCACCCATATACGCCCATAAACCTATAAATACATATATATATATAAATATAAACCTGAAAACTCTAATACACACTCCCCGAGGCTAAACCAACCTGCGCACAAGCCCGAAACCTAGAAACCAAATCAAAATAGCCATTTGGTCATTTCGACGAACACTTGGTGTGCGACTCGTGATACCTCATGAAACGCACACCAAACCTACTCGAAATCGACCCAAAATTTACCCACATGTTCTAATCGATGTCTAGAACCTCACAAAAATGCTAACTCTTCGATTCTAGGTCCATAGTAAAATTCCACATGCATGTGGAACCCACGACGACAAAAAATCCCTAAATTGCCCGAAATACCCAAATCTTTGCGATACGACCTCACGTGTCCGAACGGGGACACGTACTTACCCTCAAGACACCCAAGCATGTCTACCTAAGTCCGTCTAACCTAGGACAACACACAAAATTGGGCCAATCTCGGATTTCACCCAAAATTGACACAAAACCCTATGCCAAAGTCTCCAAACACATCCAAACAAGCTCCAACTTCCTCCCATGGGTAGCCCTAAGGTCTAGGAAGGTTCTAAACTACTTATTACACTATATTAGAGTAATCACAAGGGGAAAAATTAGGGTTTACCTCTTGGGAGTTAGAATCCCAAGGCCAAAGTCTCCAAAAAGCCCCAAATTCACTACACCAAGCCTCCAAACCAAGCCTCTACACCAAATCTAATCTTTACACACCAAGGTTAGGGGAAAATGAAAGGTTAGGGTTTTTATTCATGGAAGAAATAAATGAAGGAAGAGGGGAAAGATGAAATACTTACTTGAAATGGAAGAAGAAAATGGAAGAAGTGAAGAAAGAGAATGGAGGAAGAAAATGAAGAAAAAGAATAAAAATGAAGGGGGGAGGGGATTCGGCCATGACATGGAGAAGTTGGGTTAGGGTTTGTATTAGGGTTACAAAGTCTAAAATGCCCTTAAATTAAGTCATCCTAATTAGGATTTAGATTTGGGGTTCCAAATGCACTCTAATTAATTCCTAATCACTCCAACTAACTAATTAAAATATAAATAACTATTTTAAACCAATAAATAAGTCTGACAAGGGTGTTGGTTCAGTCTGGCAAGGGTCCACTAGGGTCTGACATGGTTCCAGGCTAGCCAAAATTTTAAAACAACTAATAAAAATAAATACATGCATCTAATTAAATATTAATACAAATATTTATGATCAATACATAATTTACCAAATTAAAATAATAAAAAAAATACCCGGCCTTAGAAATAGGGTAGTGACAAGCATATCCTCCTTAGAAAATTTTGTCCTCGAAATTTAAATCATATTTCTTCTAGGTCAAACCCCCAACAATCACAGTTAAGCGATTCTACCTAAACAACATGTAAGATCATGGTCCAACTGGTCATGTTATCACAGTCTCAATCAGGGTCACTACACTATCTACCACAGCACAAGAAAAAGTCTAACAGGTACTAATGAAGCGCACACCATAAGAAATAGAAAAGGACAAGAAGAAGAACAAAAAGAGACAGACCTGCTAACCCGACACCCGTTGCATCGGCCTCCTCGACAGTCAACGCAAAAGCCCTGCCCTGCTGGGGTATCTCCCTCTGCTGGTGCGAGGCATGATACTGTGCCACAGGTGGCCTAGCTTCGACTATCCGATCCTGTGCTCTACCAAATGAAGGTGCAGTGAGGCAATCTCGCATCTGGTGAGCAGTGGATCCACAGAACAAACACACCTTCAGCCTCCTCCTACAAACATACCAAGTGTGTCCTGCCTTCCTGCAGTAGGAACAAGTGGGCACTTTCTGATCCTGACCCTGCTGCCCCGGCTACTGCGCTGTCTTCTGCATATAGGCACTCTCTGATCCTGACCCTGCTACCACTCGCACTACCTGAATTATCCCTGACTTCTTGGACTTGAGCTCCAAGTCATCCTCTGCCCTCTGAGCGTCCCCTACGATCTGCTCAAAAGTCGCCTCGCTGTCATTCCTAGTCAAAGACTTGACCGCCATGACCAAGCCCTTGCGATACTTCCTCGCCTTTGCTGCCTCACTCAAGCCCTCTACAAATCTTCCCAGACGGCAGAACTCTGCTGCATACTCGTCCACCAGCATGCTCTCCTGGACGAGTGCCTCAAACTGGCTCTCCAAGGCACTGAGTGCCACATCTGGGGAAAACTTTTCCTTAAAAACCCTCTTGAAAGCTTCCCAAGTAAGCCCTGGTATGGCGATCCTCGTATCAGTGCGATACCACGTCAAAGCTAGGTCAAACATCTGACTGCCCGCTGCCTCTATCTGCATGCTGTCTGGAATCTGTGCCAACCGAAAAATCCCCTCAATATGCTCTATCCAGTCATCCGCATACATGATCCCCTCTGTACCCCAGAACTCCTTGGGCCGCATCCTCTGGAAGTCAATGATGCTGACCGGCTTCGGGTGCTGAGTCTGATCTGCCTGTGGCTGGGTCTGAGCTACTCTGTCCACTGCCGTCATGGCCACCTGGTGGGCATTCTCAATGCCCAGCCTCATCACATCCACCTGACGGTGTTGCGCGTCTATCATCTCCTTGAAGAATGCAAACAATTATGCAGTGTCTACTGGTGCAGGAGGTAGTGGAGGCACCACCGGAATGACTGGGGTAGTCCTCGGATCGACAGGTGGAGGAAGATCCCCGAGAGAAGCAGATGCTCCCTCAATCGCAGGAGTGGTGAGTGGAGGGGTAGCAGCTGCCTGAATATGAGCTGGATGAGAGGTAGCAGACCTCTCGGTAGCAACTGCTGGGATGGTACAATGGAATCGTATCTTCGAAGGTATCCTGAACACAGATCAAAAGAAGTCAATATGGTGCAAGATATGATATCATCAAAGAAGGATAGTAATATTTCAAAAGAAAGCAATTTCAGAATAATTAGATTGAAATTGTTCCTAGTCGTGATTGAGTACACTCTCATCCTAGATCCTAGATCCTATATCCTAGAGCAGGCTCGCAGCAGTACAACTAAATCGTTGTATTACTACGATATCGTACTAATTGCGAAGCTCGAGACCTGCGTGGGCCGCCACCAAAAATGTGTCACGACCCGCACCCAAAAAATTGGGCATGAGTCGTGGGTACGTCCATCCTACGCCGCAGTATCAGCGGTAGAACATTGTCTAGGTCTACTATCTAGCTAATAATCTCACACAGCAATATAAGTACCTGTCAAGATCTCAACTCCAAACGGAGGAGCAATATGATAAAGACAACACAAGTACTCAATCACGATCTAAGCACAATAAGATAACAAGGAAGTCTAACAACTACAAAGTCTAAACAACAACTACTACTAAAGATAGCAACAATAATAATAATAATACAACAATATCCAGAATCAAATACAATACAAGTCTCAAACCAAAAGTCGGGGACAAATAAATACAACTGAGGTCCTAGTGATCCCGTCTACCAACCCGAAAATCACTCCTGAACTAGGGGGTCCCTGTATGCACCATCGATAGGCTGAGGTCCATAAAATATCGGACACCAATCTTCCAGATCCTCTGAAAAATATATCCAGTCAGGATTGAAACAAGTACACCTCTAACAGCAGTTCCAGTTAAATGATAAAAACTATAAAACAGTTGTAGCAAGGAGGACAAGGTGAAGGAAATAAAGTATGAATAAGGAAATATATATCTATCAACTGGTACATAAAGGTAAAGATGCATAAAAATCAGAAGCAAGATAGTAATGACTGCAGGATACAAGAAATCTAAACTAAGATCAAGTGTGTGCACAATAACGTGAAGTGAGTCCAGCAAGAATAAATGTAATGAGTCCAGTCCAGAAAGTATAAGTGAGACCAGTCAAGAAATACAAGAGAGTCCAGACTAGAAAGAATGAACTCGTGTCTCTGAAATACCTGTTTTGACATATAAACGGCTAGGGGTAAATATGGCTCACCGCACACTGGGTGTGCGGCTACTATCATTCCAGATTAGACCAGAGGGAGTGATTCCAGTGATTCCAGATTTCAAAATATTTACATGTCTACTCGAGTATTTTCCTGCCCCGACTAGTACAAGTGAATCCAAGACCCAACGAGTATTTGGGAATATATATATATATATATATATATATATATATATATATATATATATATATATATATATACATATATACATATATAAATACATACATACATACATATATATATATATATATATATAAATATATAAAGGGGGAGCTATAGACGCTGCTGTTACTGATACTGCGTACTGCTGCTGATACTGCGAGCTGCTGCAGCTGCTGCTGAGTTCTGCTGCTGCAGCTGCTCTACCTCTCCCTATCACTCTCTCTTCCTCTCTCCCTATCACTATATCCCACTCTCCCTCTTCCTCTCCCTATCTCTCTATCTCACTATCTCTCTATCTCACTCTACTTACTCACTCACCTATCACTCACTCACTCACTCTCTCAAACAACACACACCAACACACACATATATATATAGTAACACACACACACACACACACACACACACACACACATATATATATATATATATATATATATATATATATATATATATATATATATCTACGTACACACACATATACATATATATATATATATATAAATACACAAATATATATATACACACTCACACACACACACACACACACACACACACACACACACATATATATATATATATATATATATATATATATATATATATATATATATATATATATATATATATATATATAAACACACTTACACATATATATACATATACATATACCTATATATATATATATATATATATAACCACACACTCACACACAAACACACACACTAACACACAACCACGCCAACACACACACAACCACCCAAATACACCCATAAACCTATAAATACATATATATATATATATATATATATATATATATATATATATATATATATATATATATATATATAAACCTGAAAATACTAATACACACTACCCGAGGCTAAACCAACCCGTGCACAAGCCCGAGACCTAGAAACCAAGTCGAAATGGCCATTTGGTCATTTGACGAACACTTGGTGTGCGGCTCACGATACCTCATGAAACGCACAACAAACCTACTCGGAATTGACCCAAACTTTACCCATGTGTTCTAATCGATGTCTAAAATCTCACAAAAATACTAACTCTCTGATTCTAGGTCCGTGACAAAATTTCACATGTATGTGGAACCCACGACGACGAAAAAACCCCCAAATCGCCCGAAATGCCCAAATCTTCGTGACACGACCTCACGTGTCCGAACGGGGACATGTACTTACCCTCAAGACACCCAAGCACGTCTATCTAGGTCCGTCTAACCTAGGGCAACATACAGAATTGGGCCAATCTCGGATTTTACCCAAAATTGACACAAAATCCTATGCCAAAGTCTCCAAACACATCCAAACAAGCTCAAACTTCCTCCCATGGGTAGCCCTAAGGTCTAGAAAGGTTCAAAACTACTAATTACACTCTATTAGAGTAATCATAAAGGAAAATATTAGGGTTTACCTCTTGGGAGTTGGAATCCCAAGGCCAAAGTCTCCAAAAAGTCCCAAATTCACCACACCAAGCCTCCAAGCCTCCAAACCAAGCCTCTACACCAAATCTAATCTCTACACACCTAGGTTAGGGGAAAATAAAAGGTTTGGTTTTGTATTCATGGAAAAAGTAAATGAAGGAAGAGGGGGAAGGTGAAATACTTACTTGAAATGGAAGAAGAAAATGGAAGAAGTGAAGAAAGAGAATGGAGGAAGAAAATGAAGAAGAAGAATGAAAATAAAAAGGGGGGGGGTTCGGCCAATACATGGAGAAGTAGGGTTAGGGTTTGTATTAGGGTTACAAAGTCTAAAATGCCCTTAAATTAAGTCATCCTAATTAGGGTTTGGGTTTGGGATTCCAAATGCACTCTAATTAATTCCTAATCACTCCAACTAACTAATTAAAATATAAATAACTATTCTAAACCAATAAATAGGTCTGACAAAGGTGTTGGTTGGGTCTGGCAAAGGTCTAATAGAGTCTGACATGGGTCCAGGCTAGCCAAAATCCTAAAATAACTAATAAAAATAAATACATGCATCTAATTAAATATTAATACAAATATTTATGATCAATACATAATTTACCAAATTAAAATAATAATAAAAAATACCATGCCCTGGAAATGGGGTAGTGACACGTCGAACTACAGAGTTGGAGATCTTGTTGATGAGGACTTTAAGGTGGAGCCACTAGAGTTTTCTTGAGCGTCCTGGACGATTGTTGATTAGAGTCTTGGGTATCATTATCTAGTTAGCTGACGCCTGTACTATTTTTATTAATTCTTTATTGCTTAGTTGTTTTCTTTCAGTATTCTTTTGTACTTATTTTTATGGATTGTTCTTTACTGGATATTCTTTTGTAGTAGATTCTGAGACTTATTCTATTTTATTCAGTTCCTTATTCTGTGATGGTTGTGGATGAGACTAGATTATACCTGCCTGTGTTGTTATGACTTAGTTATATTTTATAGCGTACTACGACTAGTTAGGTCCATTAAATTGGGTTTTTATACTTGTTCATACAACTGGCATGTGTACGTATATCTGGTCCTACGTAGTTTGGGACTGGGGCATGACAGGATCAAACGCACGTGTCTGTAAAAAGTTTGTAAACCTTCGGATCAAAGATTGTGCTGTACGATATATCATAAATAGTGAATTTATGAGCAAGAGTTCTCGGGACTGGACTAGACCTCTATGAGAAAAACTAGTATAAAATCTCAATTTTTGTGTTTGATTTCTAAACTCTATTTACTTTACCTTACTTATACTCTGCTTATACTCTGATCTTAGTCCTACTAATTATAACAGTTTTATAAGTTGGTAATTACCTTATTTTTATTAGATTAGAGTCATACACACTCTATTCACCCCCTCTAGAGTGACTATAGTTGACCCTTCATTTAGTATTAGAGAAATTTCTCTTGATCAGGATTTACATTCTTGAGTAGATCCATGGCAACTACTAGATACATTTACACTAACAATGGTAAAGGCCAATATACAAATAGGCCACTCCTATTTGATGGTACCAACTACACGTACTAAAAAAATGCATGAGTTTATATTTGAAGTCTCTTAATTTTTACCTATGGACTATTGTTATAGATGGATACAAGAAGCATGCTAGGATAGTTGTTGATGGTAACTTGGTAGAAAAGCCCAATAATAAATATACTATTTTGGAGAAGAAATAAGACAATCTTGATGCTAGAGCTATTAATGCTTTATTCTGTGCTATAGACATGACTGAATTCAACAGAGTATCCACTTGTACTACTTCACATGAGGTCTAGAAGCTTCTTGAGGTAACTCATGAAGGAATTACTTAAGTGAAGGAATCCAAAATCGACAGACTGACGCAAGAATACAAGGCATTCAAGATGAAAAAAATAAGACTATTACTCAGATATTCACAAAATTTGTTGACATCGTCAATCCTCTATTTTCTCTTGCAAATGAGTACAACAATCATGAAAAGATCCACAAGGTACTTCGGTGACTAACCAAGAATTGGAACCCTAAAGCAACGATGATCATTGAAGGAAACGATCTAACCACAATGTCAATCGAGACACTCATGGGTAAGATGATGAGACATAAGTTAGATCTCAAAGGCTTTGAGGAGACAACTCCAAAAGAGAAGACAATCGCCTTCAAAGCTCATCACAAGAAAGTCCAAGAAGATAAATCTGAAGACAAAGAATCAAATGACGAGGATTTGGCCCTCATATCCAGGAACTTCAATTTTTTTTTGAAGTTTGAGAAATCAAACTGAAAGAAGAAGTACGATAAAGAAGAACCAATCTGCTACAACTGTAAGATAGTCGGTCACATCAAGAAAGACAGCCCTACAAGCAAGAAGGGACGTTACTATGAACATTCAAGCAAGAGAATAACTTTATCAAGGAATTATACAAACATAAACATATGGTGGGAGAGTGAAGCAAGCGATTCTGAAGAATAAGAGAACCATCATAATACCGCAAATGTATGCCTAATTGTACTAGAAGACAAGGTAACTATGAACTATCCCAACAAAGATTTTACTTTTGATGAATTGTCTGATGCCTTTACTGATTTGCTACAAGATCATCGAAAATTGAGGAATAAGTATATGCAAATTATGAAAGATCTACAAGACCTACAGACTAAGTACATGAAACAGTCCCAGTTATTAGATGAGGTTAAATCTACTGCTAGTGACACGAATGAGATATCTTCTTTAAAGTTAAGTTTGCATAATGCTCTTGCAAGTATTGAAAAGAATACACAATAGAATAAAAAATTGAATGAACTGTATGAGTAAAAAAAAAGAGGTATAACTTAGCTGCACAAAGAATATGTGCACTTACTACTAAGTATAATAAAGTCTATGACACCTCTAAAAAGTTAGAGATTAAATTAAAAAAATAGGTAGTACAACCTACAACCTAGTTTAATACGAGACATGTGACAAAACATAAGGTCACTCATTATCAGACACAAGCAAGCAAAGCTAAATCTTCTAGTAACCATTCATTTTATTACTAGTATCCACAAAAATTACTTGATACCACTACACACATTCACAAAGTCACACCTAGCCTTAATGTTCATGATACTTGTCATTACTGTGGTGCTCATGGACACATTTTACCACATTATAGGAGTAGAAAGCTAGTTGATATGAAACTAACACAACAGGACCCTCAAGGAAGTGTGTACCAAGGGTCACATCTTTAACTTTTATTGTAGGTGGACCAGCCTATACATGCTAGAAACAAATAGATTCTCAATAGCGGGTGCTCACGACATATGACAGTTGATGCTACTCTTTTCGCTATGCTATTGATGAGGAATGAATGTTATGTCTTCTTCCGAAATAACTTAAAGGCTACATTATCGATAACGGTGATATCGATAAATATTATTTTCCTATTATTAAGAATGTATGTCTTGTAACAGAGTCGAAACATAACCTTATGAGTATCAGTCATTTAATTGACAATGGTTATATAATCAATTTTGTTAAAGACAAGTGTCTTATTAATAATTTATCCAGTAGAAAAACTATATATGAAGGAGTTAGGAAAGATAATATATATGTTAATTATTTGTCAGAAAGTACTAACCCTATATGAAGATGTCTTCTTGCTAAGAAGGATGAGAGCTTGTTATGGCACATGCAATTAGGACACACAAACATGGATACCATCTCAAGACTCTCAACAAAGAAGCTGGTCAGAGGACTATCGGAGATCACTTTCAAGAAAGACATGATATGTGCTGAAAGCGAGAAAAACAAACAAAGTTTTTATTTATATCTATCAACGTTGTAAGTACATCGAGACCTTTACAGTTAGTTCATATGGATTTATTTGCACACAGTAGAGTCGCCAGTCTTGAATTCTACACTTTTGTTGTTTTTGATGAATTTTTAGATATAGATGGGTTTTTTTATCAAATAAAATTGATGCTCCTTCTGAATTTAAAATATTTTGCAAAAAAGGCTCAAAACGAAAAAGGCTTTATGATTATTCAAATTCGAAGTGATCATAAAGGCAAACTCAACAATTCTAATTTCAAAACCTTTTATGATTTTAATGGTTTTTATCATAAGTTTTCTTGTCCTAGAACTCCTCAACAAAATGGTATTGTGGAGAGGAAGATTCAAACTCTTGGCTATATGGCTAGAGTCTTGTTAAATCAATTCAATCTTCCAAAATACGTTTGGGCAGAAGCTGTAAATACAGCCTGTCATATTTTGAAAAGAATTTTGATTCGACCTATATCGAAGAAGACTCCCTATGAACTTTGATTTGGTAGAACTCCTATAATTTCTTACTTTAAAGTATTTGTATGTCGTTGTTTTATCTTGAACACCAAAGTCAACTTAGGTAAGTTGATGCCAAAGTCGACGAAGGTATATTTCTTGGTTTTGCTGCTAAAAGTAAAATTTATAGAGTTTTCAATAAATGCTCATTAACTGTTGAAGGATCTATAAATGTTACTTTTGATGAGTTTAACAGTCATGTACCAAGTAATAGTGATGATGAAGATGTCGGAACTGCATTTAACAAAGAACCAACCCCTGATGATACAATTGGTACAAGCTATCTGGAAAGTTTATCGAAGAAAATAAGATTCATATTCGATCATCCAGAAGTCTTGGTAATAGGTGATGTATTAAAGGGAGTAAGTACTTGTTTTGCAAGTAAAAATATTGTTGCCAATGTAGCTTTTATTTCTTAAATAGAACCTAAGAATGTTAATGAAGTATTTACTTATAAAATTTGGATTAATGCTATGCAAGAGGAATTAAACCAATTTGAGAGATATCAAGTTTGGAAACTTGTTCCTAGACCTAATAATTTTTTGGTGATTAGCGCCAAATGGGTATTCCAAAATAAACTTAGTGAGGATGGACAAGTCACATGTAACAAAGCACGTCTCGTAGCTCAAGGTTATAGCCAAGAAGAAGGTATTGAGTATGAAAAGACTTATGCTTCTGTTGCTAGACTTGAATCCATTCGCATGGTTTGTACTTTATTAAATTCTTATAATTTTAAATTTTTGTAAATGGATTCAAAAGTTCTTTTCTAAACGGTTTTATAAAAGAAAAAAATTTGTTCAACAACCCCATGGTTTTGAAGATTTTAATTACCTAATTATGTTTTCAAGTTAAAGAAAGCACTATATGGACTCAAACAAGCCCCTCGTGCTTGGTATTAGTACCTCAATTCTTTCCTACTTGAAAAAAGTTTTCCAAAAGGAAAAGTTGACACCACTCTTTTTTTAAAAGTACATGATAATACTCTATTGTTAGTACAGATTTATGTTGATGATATCATATTTGGTTCTACTAACAATACTCTTTATAAAGAATTTGCTAAGTGCATGCAGAGTGAGTTTAAAATGATTATGATGGGAGAACTCACTTTCTTCCTTGGACTCCAAATCAAGCAACACTCAAAAGGAATTTATCAATCAAGCTAAGTACACCAAGGATTTACTGAAAAGATTTGATATAAAGAGTGCAAAACCTGTTGGTACACCAATGGCTACATCTACTAAGCTCGATCTTATTAAAAATGGTAAACAGTCGGCACACGTAAGTATCAAGGTATGATAGATAGTTTTCTTTACTTAACTTCTAGCCGTCCCGATATAATGTACAATATTTGCCTATGTGCAAGATTTTAGGCTAACCCTATGGAATCACATTTAAGCACAGTTAAGAGTATCTTTCGATACCTTAAAGGAACTTTAACGGTAGACTTGTGGTATCCCAAAACTACGTCCCTTGAACTTATAGGTTACTCGGGTGCTAATTTTGCCAGATATAAAGTTGATCGTAAAAGTACTAGCAGTACATGTCATTTCCTTGGCAAGGCATTAATCTCTTGGTTTATTAAGAAGCAAAATTATATTACATTATCAACTACAAAAGATGAATATATAGCTACAGGATGTTGTTGTGCACAAAATTTGTGGATAAATCAGAAGACAATAATCTGTTTTATAAGAACATTCCTATATTCTGTGACAATACTAGCACTATTAATCTTACAAAGAACCCAATATGTCACTCACGCACTAAATGCATAAAAATAAGACATTATTTTCTTGACCACAAGTCACACGGAGATATTTGTTTAGAATTTATTACTACTGAACATCATTTAGTTGATATTTACAAAACCCTTAGCTGAAGATTGCTTCAACTTTATTCGTCAAGAATTAAATTTTTTGAATTTTGATGCTATATAGAGATATAAGGTGCTTAAATTCTTTTCAAATATATAATCTTTATAGTAATGATTACTTTTGGGAACACATCGAAATGGCCCTTCTATTAAAAAGGCATAAATAGCCTAAGCGACACGGTACTTAATTATCTTCAGACCACCACTAGCTGGTATTTGACCCATACAGCTAAACACAAGATAATTAATGCTCTATAGATGTATGATTTGCAAAGTATATCTTGCACTTAGTTCTAAAATTTAGCCACAAATTCAAATTCTTTACTCTGACTTAAAGTTTGTAGAGTAATTCTGATGCTTGGATTTTTTTTAATAATGTTTATA
This sequence comes from Iris macrosiphon, assembly GCA_036927795.1. Lineage (NCBI taxonomy): Eukaryota > Viridiplantae > Streptophyta > Magnoliopsida > Asparagales > Iridaceae > Iris > Iris macrosiphon. Next base: position 85,364,756 of record JAYESA010000008.1, read on the forward strand.
GTATATAATCTATGTTTGTGGCACCTCTTTATTTTATCTATATTTTTTGTATTTTATGTATTTCTCCATATTTTGTATGTGTTTCTTTTACTATACCTTTATGACATGTCAAGGATTTCGGGAGAGCTTTTTCATTTCGATCAACTGACAAAGGGGAAGAAGATGAACGATACAAGTATAAGATACGATGAACAAGATACAAGAAGAATGGGAAGAAGCATAACTTCTACTGTCAAAGTTGTAAGTTTACACTCATAATTTGTGGGGGGAGTGTTGTGGATTACGTCATACCTTATTTGTATTGATGTATTGGTCATAGTTTACCAATTATCAAAATGAGAAAGATTGTTGGCCAAATATGTCACGATCAACTTGATTTTGACAATCGACGAAACCATGATTCGATATATGCAAGTACAAACTGAAGACTGTAAAAGTACAAGATTGACAGAGATTGCATCAACAGAGTTTTTATTTTTGGTCTATATATTTTTATATTTTATTGAGTTTAGGATTATGTACACCGAGTCGTACTGACATTAGGAATCTTAAACCTATATCCTTACTCAATCCACTCAACCTGACTCAAACCCAATCATTCAAGCCACAAATACATGTATACAAATATATTTTTTAATACTTTCTTGAGCATCGTGTAAACTCAACTTAAGTGCATATAGTTCATTAGTGTCACTAGTGGAAGGTGTCTCTCTAATCTAGTTGCTAATAATCATACCTAACTTGTTTGTACTTATTTTGCACCATTCTATGATCTTTAAATAAATTACTAAAAGCATCAGATAATTCATCAATGGTAAAATATTCATAGAGCGGGTTAGTAGATACCTGATCGAATACCATTAGACATACATTTGCAACATTGTGAGGATTTTCTTTATCCTCTGAGTCGCTAGCTTCGCTTTTGTTCCATATGCTTGTGTTAGCATACTGACGTGAAGATGATCATTTCTTGCTTGAGCGTTCATAGCGATTCTCCTTCTTGCATGTAGGATAATCTTTCTTTATATGGCCCAACTTTTTATAGTTGTAGTATATATGTTCTTCCTCATTGTCAACTTTGTAGTCCTTCTTTAGGTTTGATCTTTCAAACTTCAAGAATTTTCTGAATTTCCTAGAGACGGGCCATTTATTCATCATTTGAAAAGTCATCCTCACTTTTATCGTTAGAGAACTTCTCGTAATGTACCTTGAAAGCTACGATCTTCTCCTTGAAGTTGCTTCTTCAAACTTCTGAGATCCACCTTATGTGTCATTAGCTTTTCCATGAGTGTCTCAAGAGTCATGGTAGTGAGATCATTTCCTTCAATGATTATAGTAGGGTTGCGGTTCAAGTTCTTGTTGAGTCCCATGAGCAGCTTGTGTATATTTTTGTGATTACTATACCAAGAGAAGAGAGAGGATTCACAATATCAAGGAAACAAGTAAACATTTTTGTGTGATGGTCTCACTAGACTTTATTTTGAATGCCTCATACTCTTGTGTAAGCCTACTGATCTTAGATTTCTTCACTTGTGAAGTTCCTTCATGAGTTATCTCAAGAAGTTTTCAGACCTCGTGTGAAGTGTTGCATGTAGATACTCTATTGAACTCATTCATGTCTACAACACAAAATAAAACATTAATAGCTCTAGCATAAAAACTAGCTTGCTTCTTTTCTAGGTCAGTATATTTATCATTGGACTTTTCTACAAGATTACCATCAACAACTATTCTAGTAGGCTTTTTGTAGCCATCTATAATAATTGACCATATATCAAAATCTAGTGAGTTGAGATAGAAGCTCATACGTATTTTTCAAAAGGGATAGTTGGTTCCATCAAATAGGGGTGGCCTATCTGTGGACTTGCCTTCACCATTGTTTGCGTAAATGGCTTTGAGTGCTGCCATAGATAATACTCTAGGCTGATAAGCCAATATATAAAAAGAACATGTGCTCTGATACTAATTGAAGAATCGTTATGGCAGCTCTAGAGGGGGGTCAATAGAGTGCAGTAGAATTAATTACCAAACAAAATTCTAAGGCTAAGTTACCAACTAAGATATGTAGCAATATATCAAGTATATATATGGAAGTAAGTAAAGTTTAGAGAGCAAACGCAAACACCAAAATTTATACTGGTTTAACTCTTGGAGGACTAGTTCAGTCCCGAGAACTCTTGTTCGGACTTAAATCGACTATAAACCAATAGCGAATACACCACAAGCTTTGATCCGAAGGCTTGCCAACTTCTTACAACCACGTGCTTTGATTCGAAGGGCACGTTGACTTCAGAATTTGCATAAGCATAATTGAATTTCCAAGCTCTTTACAACTCGAGACAAACTTCTAATCGAGATCGCACTGGCACTAGAAGGTTAGGGAGTTATTCTTGGGAATATAATATTTTAGGCTCAAAAATATTATTCAAGAGAAGATGAGAAAGATTGAGTGAATGAGTTGATAAAAAATAAATAAAAGTCATCTATATTTATAGGATTTTCTAAGACCCAGTTGGGGCAGAGTTCGACCCTCAAATGTTCATAAATTTGAATATTGGAATCTTGGTCAATCAGAAGAGGGGTTTGACCTGAGTTTCAATTTTACCCTAACCGAGTTTGGCCAAATTTTGGGGTGAACTCGGTCCGAGTTTGTTTGGTCAGTTTCTAGAATGTTCAGGTTTGTTTTCAGGCTTGTTTAACTTGGTTTAGGCTAGGTATTTGGTTGGATTCATGTGCTGGTTAGGTTTGGGTCTAGGTAGTCTTATTTTATGTGGACCTGAGACTTTGAATTGGGTTACATCTAGTTGCCAAAATACAATCCGATGTATATAAGTCATAAACTCAATAAACTATAAAAATAAATAATAAAAATATAAAATGATGAGACACGATAATAGCAATATCTAGTGAAGTAGCATCTTTGATGTTGTCGTAGTAGTTTTCAGTTAAACTATATTACAACGTATCGAACCGTAGTTTAGTTAATTATCAAAATCAGGTTGACCATGACAAGATAGGCCAACAATGAGTTTTTTACATGCAAATTTCACTTATGATCTGGTGCGGTCACCAAAGGGTAAGAAGGCTTTGAAGAATTGATAGATTTTCAGAGTGAAGCAGACGTATGATGCTACTCACCCTCGTTACAAAGCAAGGCTGGTAGTTAAAGGCTACGGTCAATGGAAGGACATGTATTTCAATGAGATCTTTTCACCAGTTTAAGTTATCATCTATTCGGGTGGTGCTAGCATTGGCAGCCAGTTTTGACTTGGAGGTTGAGCAGATGGACATGAAGATGATATTCCTCTATGGTGATTTAGAGAATGAGTTGTACATGGAGTAGCCAGAGGGGTTCTATGAGAAAGGAAAGTCACACTTAGTTTGTCGGTTAAGGAAGAGTCTGTTTGGTATGAAGCACACACCGAGGTAGTGGTATATAAAGTTTGAGTCATTTATGGGAGAGCATGGTTATGCACGGACGATGCCAGATTATTGTGTTATCATGAAGTACGTTCCTGATGATAATTTCATCATATTTTTTCTCTATACAGATGATATGCTATTAGTGGGTCAGAATGCCACCAGGATAGCAGAATTGAAGCACAACTGGGTGCAGCCTTATTAAGGATTTGGGTGATATGAAGGCTATTCTTAGGATGGAGATCAGCCGAGAGAGAGAGTGTCACGACCCGCACCCGATGTAGGAATGCAAGTCGGGAACAATGCCCTGCCTATGCCGTATAATCGACAGTAGAACACTGATTGGGTAAACTATCTAACAATGTAATAAGCCACCAACAATATCAATATACTCAATCACAAATTTAAGATAGAGAATAGCACGAATATGATAAAGAATAGAATAGTCTAAATACACTCATGAGTCAAATAACACAATGAGTCTGAAAAAATACTAAACAATAAGCTGGAGACAAATTCAGTATAAAAGAATACTAAGAAGCTACAAGTCCCGGGTCATCTGTCTCAGTCGGGATGAGCCCCTCCTGAGCCAGTGTCTCTGACTCTAAGCCCACAACATCCTGAGGCCCATAATGTGTAGGGTACCACTCCTCAGTGTTATCTGGGAAAAATATATTCAGCCAGAAAAGGAGCAAAGTACATATCTAACAACAGTTATAATCAATGATATAAACTATATAGCAGTAAATAAATATGAATATACAAGATGCAACAATAGATACAAGAGATATATAATAAAGAAAATACTGTAAATAATACGAGAATGAACAATATGACAATGAACAAGAATACTAACGACTAAGTGTGTGAGTACTAGCTTTAACGTGATCAGCTTAAAAACTTGCATAAGAAAACTTGCATAGAAATAATGGTCTGGTTAGTCATACGCACTCACAGGAAAACAAGACATGCACAAGAAAGGTATGATCACATATCTACACTAAAATACTCTCCACCCCCGACTGGTATAGGGGATCCAACCATGGTACGCTATGGCACGGGATTCTCCAGGAAGATAGCGACTCTCCCAGAGAATCAGTGTCTGTACATGTACAAGATAAACAATAAAATAACGCTTGCACAAGATACACCATATACCAAGGAATAACATCTCAAGACAAGATCTGGATATACCAATCCGTGTAACCATCGTGTCAAGAAAACATGGATATCTACACTAGATACAATAAACATAGAGGATATCATAAATGAGAAACTATCAGAGAATGTACTCGTCTGAAGTCCGATAAATAGTCTCACAGATGTCTGATATGGTGCCTCGAAGACCTAGATATGGAATATAATATCAATACAAGGTTTCGGAATGAAAATAAGTTAAACTAGTCAACATCTAAGTCAAAGAGCCATTTCTAAGTCAAAATAGTCAAACTAGGTCAACTCTATGTTAAACCGGTCAAACTTGGTCAAACTATCAATTTTTAGGTTGCATGAGCCTATCTCTATGATATTTTGTTCATAAACTATGAAACTGGGTCATACAAGCTAAATCTAGGATACTAAGATATCGTATCTCAGGATACGCAAATAAAAGATATAAAATATCACATATGCATATTCAATCAATAATAAATACACTAATCCTAATTACCAAATGCTATGTGGATACCTTGGCTTTGAACCAACTCGGTATCGCACCACTAAACACTCATCTTGATACCCAAACCCGAATACCTTGAATATCCTCAATACCTTGGCATTTACCTTGGTATCCCAAGGTAATTCAAACCCTTAACTTATAGCTAAAATGTATATAAACCCTTCCCCAATACACTATATGCTAATTACTATAATATACATAAATCAATACAAATATAGAACTATCTGTAATACACTACATACATATCTACATGTAGCTAATATAGCTAACTACTAACATATACGTACTAGTATATAGATACTACACTAGTAAAACTTAATCCATATACATAACTAACTATCTATCATACTAATTATTAACTAACTATACCAATTAGCTAATATAGTAATCAACTAGACTAATCAAAACCCCAAACTAAAAGCTAAACTAAACTACCTTGAGCTGAACTGAACGCTGTGCTGAACTGCTTCAGTGATCTGCTGCAGAGTGCCCGAACTGCTCCTCTCTTCGTTGCGCCCTGCACGAGCACACATTACTGATACTGTGTTGGCTGCTGCTGCGTTTGTTTCACATACTGTTGCTGTTGCTCTTCGTTTTGCTGTTATTGCTGCTCTTCGTTTTGCTGCTGTTGTTGGCTCTTCGTTTTGCTGCTGCTGTTCTTCATTTTGCTACTGTTGTTGCTCTTCATTTTTCTGCTGTTGTTTTTCGTTTTGCTGCTGCTGTTGCTCTCATGTCGAGCCCCTCCCCCTCTAGCACTACAACCTCCCACATCCATATACCTATCTACGTGGATATACTATATATCAATATACATAGATTTATACTTATCAATATATATATATATATATATATATATATATATATATATATATATATATATATATATATATATATATATATATATATGTATACCCAAGTAATGAGGCCCCCATCTATATATTGTAGATATATATATATATATATATATATATAACTTACATATATATAGATATGTACATATACCTATGCACTATATATATATATATATATATATATATATATATATATATATATATATATATATATATATATATATATATATATATATATAGCATCACATATCTATTAACATACAAGTATTTATATACATAACTTATTCAAATATCTATTATATATATATAGATGCATAACTCTATATATATAACACATAGGTATATAGATACTTGATACACTAGCATATATAAACACATATGTATACATAACAATACACATATATATAAATGCATATGAATACATCTACTACTATAGTTAAGAATAATAGAAATTGGATCTAGAAATGAAATGCAACAAACACGTGGAGTGCATCGCACCCGTAGCACACTAGATCTATGATACGCTTGCGACACGAGTCCACCACACAACCAAACGTACCCCGAAGAACACGAGCAATTCTAAATTACTATATATGAATAATACGAAGAGTCAAACATATATCTACCTGTCCGTGTCAAAATATAACATGCACAAAGTTCCGGGTTGGAGAAAAAACCCCCAAATCAACACGTATCACCAAATTATTGGAATACAACCTACACGTACCCAATTTTGGATACGACACTAGTCACAAACACACAAACACATGTCAAATTGATCTATAGGACCAATTGACAAATACAACAAGTGTCATTCTCAGAATTCTAACAAAATTGACACAAAAAGCACCATAACTTTTTCAATATGCCTCATATGAACTCAATTCCAAATCCTATGGGTAGCCTATGCATATGGGTTATTTTTTATGGTTAATTCTTAGATTTAGTACCTAAATAAATAGAAAAAACTGAATTATACTTATTGAGAGATGGATTCCCAATGCAACCTCCAAATGTGATAAAATTGGCCTCCAACTTGTAGCTCCTAGCTCCTCTTTGTAGATCCTTATTTTTTTCTTCTAGATCCTTGCTCTACTAGTTTTCAATGGTGATTTGGGAAGGAATTGGGATAAAATTTGGTAGAAAAATGATGTGGTAATGAGAGAATTTGGTTGAGAAAAATTCTAGATCTATATTTGAAATAAAAAGATGAGAGAGAAACTTTTCCCCCTCTATATGTAGGTCGGTCCCCCTTGCCCCTTCCTCAAGCTACTATGTAATATCCATTATACCCCTTGGGGCCTCTCTTGAAAAAATAATTAAGGAGGGAAGGTTCTAGTCTAATGGTTTAATTAAACTAATCATCCTCATAATGACTGGGCTTCTAATTGGGCTCAATTCTTACAATTAATATATATTGGTCCATGAGTCTAAACTAAACTAGTTAGGTCCACTAACACAAGTCCAAAACAATAAAATAATATCTAATAATAATAAAATAATATAATAAATAGTTATACAATATGCACAATATTTAATTAATTATAAATTTACCAAAATACACTTTTCTAGAAAATGTGGTAGTGACAAGTCTACCCTCCTTAAAATAATTTTTTCCTCAAAATTCAAGGACGAAAACTACCCCCAAAAAATAACATAACAGAACAAAAGAACAGAACAGAACTAGGAAAGAGCATATCAGAACATACCTTAAGGCACAAATAAATATGGATAACGCTATCGCATTTCATCCTCTCTCTCCCAGGTAGACTCCCCCAGAGAGTGATGCCTCCATGCGAGCATACCAAAGGAATAATCTGGTTCCTCAGCACCTTCTCTCTCTGATCCGGAATCTCAACTGGCTGCTCTGGATAGCTGCGAGTAGGGCCCACATCTATCTCAGAGTGATCCAATACGTGACTAGGATCTACCACGTACCATCTCAACTACGATAAGTAAAATATGTTGTGCACTCCCTCTAATGCAGATGGCAAGTCTAGTCTATAAGCAACTGCACCGATCCTCTCTAGAACAGTGAAAGGTCTGATGAATCATGGACTAAGCTTCCCGCCTCTACCGAAACGAATCATGCCTCGTGTCGAAGAAACACCAAACCACCTACCTAGAACAAAATACCACCTTAAGAAATTAATCTATAACAAACAACCAATAACAAGCATAAAATCAAAATATAAAACTATACCTCAAACTCCAAAGGTCTCCGGTGGCTATCGGCCCAATGGGCTGTCTGTCCTGCGCCACTCGAAGTCTGTCTTTGATCAACTGAACCTTCTCTGCTGCATCTACAATCATCTCTGCCCAAGCAAAAATCTTTCTCCAATATCGTCCTATGACAAGGGAGTACGACATCTCCGACCGTACAGAGCTTCAAATGGTGACATCTCTATACTAGCCTGGTAGTTGTTGTTGTAAGCAAACTCTGCCAAATGGAGATGGTCCTCCCAAGAACCTCCAAAATCTAGTACACAAGTGTGCAGCATATCCTCGAGAATCTGAATAGTCCTCTCTGACTGCCCATCTGTCTGGGGATGATATATAGTACTTAACTTGAGCTGAGTGCCCAAACTCGCCTGCAAACTCTTTCAGAAATGAGAAGTGAAATAACTATCCCGATATGAGACTATGCTGATAGAAACTCCATGTATTATGATGATCTGCCTCACATACATCTCTGCCAGCTTCTCCGTAGACAAACCCACCTTGAAAGGCAAAAAATGTGCTGACTTGGTCAACCTGTCAATGATGACCCAAACTGTGTCTTTCTCTCATGGAGATCGTGGAAGTTCGGACACAAAATCTATAGTAATGTGCTCCCACTTCCACTCTGAAATGGGTAATGGCTGAAGTAAATCACCTGGCCACTGCCTCTCGACTTTCACCTGCTGGCACACTAAGCTTCTGGATACAAACGGTGCCACTTCCCTCTTTATGTCATACCACCACATACTCTCTCGTATATCCCGATACAGCTTGTTGGCACCTGGATGTATGGAATACTGAGAGCGATGCGCTTCCTACAACACCTCCTCACGCAGCTCCCTACTAGGCACACACAATCTTACTCCATGCCGCAAAGAACCATCCTCAGCAATGGTAAAATCATCCTCCAATCCTGTTCTTACCTGAGCTCTGATTCTCTTAAGAGATAAATCCTCATACTGTGCTGCCTTGATCCTGTCTATCAAATATGTGTGTATCTGTAATCCCCACATCTGCATAGCCAAACCAGGAACTATCATCTCAATATCCAAGCTCTCTAAGTCCTCCAACAAATATCGATCCTGCGTCAAAAATATAGCTACAAGATACCTGCTCAAGGAATCGGCAACTATATTAGCTTTCCCAGGATGATACTACAAAGAGATGTCAAAATCCTTCATCAGTTCCAACCACCGATGTTGTCTCATGTTCAACTCCTTCTGCGTAAAAACATACTTCAAGCTCTTATGGTCTGTGAAGATCTCCACACGCTTTCCGTATAAATAGTGTTTCCAAAACTTCAGGGCAAATATGACTGCTGCCAACTCTAAATCATGGGTAGGATAGTTCTTCTCATAAGGACGCAATTGCCTAGATGCATAGGCAATCACTTTTCTATTCTGCTAAAGAACACAACCCAAACCTTTCCCCGATGCATCACTATAAATAGTGAAACCTCCAGACCCTAATGGCAACATCAAAATAGGAGCAGACATCAACCTCTTCTTCAATTCCTCAAAAGCAACCTGGCAATCCTTCGTCCAAACAAACTCTATATCCTTTCTAGTGAGTCTGGTCATCGGCTCGATAATCCTCGAAAAATCTTGCACAAACTTCCTGTAGTAGCCTACCAATCCCAAGAAACTCCTGATCTCTGCTACCGAACTCGGGGTCTTCAAAGACTCCACTGCTGCGATCTTCTTCGGATCTACTGAAATTCCATCACCAGTCACAACATGCCCCAAGAACTCCACCTTGTCCTGGAAGAACCCACACTTGGACAACTTTCCATACATGTTCTCCTTCCTCAGCACCTCCAACACAATCCGCAAATGCTCCTCGTGCTCCTCCGGTGTCATCGAGTATATGAGTATGTCATCGATGAATATCACCATAAACTTATCAATGTACTGATGGAATACCTTGTTCATCAAGTTCAAAAATACCACCGGGGTATTAGTCAACCCAAACGGCATCACCATAAACTCATACTGATCATACCGAGTTCTAAAAGCAGTCTTCGGTATGTCCTTCGGCTTCACTTTCACTTGGTGGTAGCCTGATCTTAAGTCTATATTAGAAAATACCTTGGCACCACTCAACTTATCGAACAAGTCATCAATCCATGGCAATGGGTACTTATTCTTGATAGTGAGATTATTCAATGCCCTGTAATCAATGCACATGTGCACTGATCTATCCTTCTTCGGTACAAACAATACCGGGGCTCCCCACGGAGAAGAACTCGATCTGATAAACCCCTTATCCTGTAATTCGTCCACCTGCTTCTTCAGCTCGATCAGCTCACTGTTGTTTACTCTATAGACATGCTGTAAAATTGGTTCTACACCTGGCACCAAGTCTATAAAGAATTCGACATCTCGATCTGGCGGCAATCCTGACAATTCTTCAGGAAACAAATCCAAGAACTCTGCTATCAACGGATGTGGCAACTTCTTATCTTTCACCATAGCTCCACAAATATATCCCTGTTCTACAGCTCCTCTAGCAAACTCGAACTCTGGCTCTCCTAGCGGACCAAACAAAACTCTACCTCCTCTACAATCTATACTAGTACTGTGCCTACTCAACCAATCCATCCCGAGCACAATATCGTAGCTCGGAAGTGGCATTACAAGTAGACACGCACTCAACTTCCGGCCTCCCAGAGTAACTCTTCGATCCTTGCAAATATCATTAACCAGGATAATGCCTCCCCAGGTCATAATCTTGCAAGTCCTAAGTAAAGACTCAACTACCAAACTATGCTTCAGAGCAAAAGAAACAGATACAAAACTATGAGAAGCACCACTATCAAACAAAGCTAAAGCTGGAATGGAATCAAGAAGAACAGAACCTGCGATGACATCTCCGGTGGGCTCGTCCTCCTCGACGGTCATAGCAAACGCTCGTCCCTGATGTGCACCTCCCTGATGCTGATACTGGACATAACGTTGTTGCTGGGTCAGAAGCGGCCCCCTCAGCTGTACTGCAGGTGGTCTCGCTTGTGCCCTCGGAGCTGAAGCTGCTGCCTAAACTACACGATGAGGATACTCTCTCATCTGATGCCCTTCAGTACCATAAAACAAACAAACTCCCAACCTCTTCCTACAAACTTCCCAGATGTGGCCGGGCTTCTTGCAGAAGTGGCAGGAAGCTTGCTGTAACTGTCTCTACTGCTGTGGTGCCTGGTAAAACGGTGCCCTAGCTAGAGTCTGGTGTTGCTGCGGCTGCTGAAAAGTCCTTGACTGGAAATGAGGATGCTTGACAGATACTGTATTGCTGTTAGCCCCCAAAAAAGAATCGCGATCTCTCTTTGGCTTCAAACCCAACTCCCGCTCAACCTTGCGTGCCTCCGCAAGTATCTCCGAGTAGGTCTTATAAAAAGACGGAATAAGGATCTTCACTTCCCAGTTTAGACCCTCACAAAAATGAATGGCCCGAACCTCCGGCTCTCTCACCAAATATTCTGCAAATTGGCTCAGCCTGTCAAACTCTGTAGTGTACTCCTCTACCTACATGCTCCCCTGAATGAGGCTCTCAAACTGCCTCCCCAAGTCTAGCATGTCTGCTCGAGCGAAGAACTTCTTCTTAAAGAGGTCTTTGAATATCTCCCAAGATTGTCCCGCATCAACAAGAATCGTCTCATTCCAGAACCAAGTGCGGGCGACGTCGAACAATTGAAGTCCTACCGCCTTAACCTTCAGATCCTCAGAAAAATGGGACACCCTCATAAGATGCTCAATTTTCTTGAGCCAATCATCAGCATAGACGATGCCCTACATTCCCTTGAAGACCCTAGGCTCCAGCTTCTTGAAGTCTTGAATGTTGCCTGGCCGAAGCTGAGCAACCTGCTGTTGGACCGAAACTCTTCTCTCTACTACAGCACGAGCAAGCTGATGAGCACTCTCGATGCCCTGTCATAAGACGTCGGTCTGCCTCTGATGTGCCTCAGACTGAGCCCTCTGTGCCTCCAATATCTCACAAAATAGTGAGAACATCTGTGTCGCATCTGCTGGCACGGAAGGTGAAGGTGAAAGTCCCCCAGATACAGCTGGCACCGTCCTCTAAGTAGGTAGTGGACCTCCGAAAGCAGTTGACACTCTAATCACAGGAGAAGTGCCTGGTGCAAGCCCTCGGAATATCGTAGACCTCTCAGACGCTGCTCTCCCCTTCTACAATCTTGTCTTAGGCAGCATCCTAAGATAAAGCGAAAGAAAGAATTAATATGGCACACGATGTAAGACACTCAAGGAAAGGACAGTTTAAGATCAAATATCAATATCAAGGAAGAACAGTTGAATGAATCAAAAGAGTTTTTTCCTAGATGTGATTGAGTATTCTCAGCCTATAGCCTATATCCTGAAACAGGCTCGTAATAGCACTCAATTCAGAGCACCACTACGAATCGTACTAATTGCGACCTCGAAGATCTATATGAGCCGCCACTAAAAATGTATCACGACCAGTATCCGATGTAGGGATGCAAGTCGGGAACAACGCCCAGCATACGCCACAGAATCGACGGTAGAACGTTGTTTCGGTAATCTATCTAACAACATAATAAGCTACCAATAATATCAATATACTCAAACATAGATCTAAGAAGGAGAATAGCACGAATATGATAAAGAATAGAATAGTCACAATACACTCATGAGTCAAATAACATCAATGAGTCTAAAAAAATACTAAACAATAAGCTGGAGACAAATCCAGTGCAAAAGAATACTAAGAAGCTACAAGTCTCGGGTCATCTATCTCAGTCGAGATGAGTCCCTCCTGAGCTAGTGTCTCCGACTCTAAGCTGACAACATCCTGAGGCCCGTAATATGTAGGGTACCACTCCTCAGTGTCATCTGGAAAAAATATATCCAGTCAGAAAAGGAGCAGAGTACATCTCTAACAGCAGTTCTAATCAATGATATAAACTATATAACAATAAATATATGTGAATATACAAGATGCAATAATAGATACAAGAGATATAAAATAAAGGAAATACTGTAAATAAATACGAGAACGAACAATATGATTGTCACGCCCCAGTCCCAAAATACCGTGGGACCAGACGCGTGGCAACGGCCAGCAGTACGCACCGATGGACCAACTCAATATAATGGATCCATCAGGGCATACTTAAGCTGTAAAACAAGTCTACGACAATCATGGCACAACTAATCTCATCCACACAAGATATAAAACATGATCCACAGAATAAATAAGGAATGTAAATCATCAGCAAATCTCACAAAGTACTTCGGGGAACAACCCGATAAATATCTAGTACAATGGTTCAACAGACCAGAATATAAAAGACTGAAATAAATAAATGAAAGCTGAGCATGAACATGGATGCTCAAGAGAAGTCTTCAGCTAAGACCTCATCCTCAGATGGTGGTACGACTCCTGGATCAGCTCCTGCTCCAGTCCCGTAGATCTCGGGATAAACCACGTCTGTAAAATCTGGGGAACAAAATCCGGATCCAGGTCCTCAGGGGACATAGCAAGGTACAAGAAAGAACATGCCAATAAATACAGATAAGCAGTGCAGCAAATATATAACTAAATGAACAATGGGTAAGTATGTAACCATCTAAGTGTCAATGCAAGTGAGAGCATCACTAGTCTCAGGCTGAGCCACTACAAGCTCTGTGTCGGGGAGCCGGTAGCGGTAATAACCGGTAGTGGGTCAGGCTCTGCTACGAGAACCTGCGACCTCTCAATAATAGAAGATATACATAAATACAGCCTGTAGCCTGTGTGTCTCTCCCCACCCAATGTAACCACGCGTATCATGACCACAACGTCTCATGCCCATGTCAAGCGCGATCATAGCTAAATGCAACCAGTCATAAGTATCTAATAATATAATGTCCATGTCCTGTATCCTATACAGAATCACCACGAATATCTCGGGAAAATCCTGTCTCATGAATAGTGTCAAGTGTCCTGGGTCATATGGTACTTGATAAGACAAGTACGAGAATATAAAGTGTCACGGATGTCCATCTCTAGATGACCGTACCCAACACTGCGTACAGTGTCGGCACCCGACTGATAATCGGACGCTAAGTACGTCACACGGTCCTAGGTTAAGCATGCACAGCAATATATATATAGCAAGGAAAATAAATAACTAAGCTGCATAGATTGGCAAGGTACACTTGCCTGATGTCCGAATATCAACAACTGTCCTGGTATCTGTGGATCCGGTAGGAACTACTCCAAAAGCTGTAATAAATATCACCAACAGTCTCAGAAGATGTCAAGTAGCTGGAAATGCCTGTCCTTACGTCCAATTTGGACACAGGGGCAAAAAGGTCATTTTCGGGCCAAAGCGGGTTCCATATGTGGGCCCACTTTGCACCGAAAAGCGGGTCAGGGTCAAAGGTCTCCAAATTCCGCAAACTCAGTGTCTACAAGTCAGGAACGATGATACGAACCCAACGGAACTTCCAGAATTGGATTCCGATGAGCCGGTCACAAAATCACCCGTCAAGTGGAGCCGGTGGGGCCCACGATACGTGATTTTGTCAACGTCCTCAGAATCGAACCAAACTTGGCTCACAGGACCAGCGTATTACTACGGATCCGATGGCGCAAGTTTCGTCTCGATCCGACGTGTGTACACGAAGTTACAGCGTGTTCCAGAATCGACGGATACGGGGTGTCGTCAGCGGATACGCGTTGATTCCGGGGTGCACGCACCTCCGAATCGACTTCTGCGAAAACCCACACGACCGTATCAACGTCGCGCACAGTTTGGTAAAGACCGCGTGCGACCAAGTCGTCCCGATTGGCGGGGCGGACTCAGTTCCGGGGTGAAACAGGGCGTTGTTTTTTCCTGTTTTGGATCGCGGTGTACGATCACTACAAGACGCGATGCACCGAGCGAGTTGCACGGGCACCGAGAGGGTTATACAGTCTACGCATAGCAACTGACGGAATCGAAATTGGAGTTGCGGGGCGGAAGAAATCAGTACCTGAACAGGGCTTCGCGACTGCTGAATTCCAAGTGTCCACGCGTCAATTCCGTGTCCTGGTTCAGAATTCCCGTGTCCGTGTCTGCTGCTACTCTAGGGTTCTGATTGAGACAGAGGCGGGGGCTTCGCCGGAGGGATCCGGGCTCTGGGTCGGCGAGGTCGGGCTAGGGCGGCGTCGCCGGAGGCGATGGGGAGGCAGAGGTTCCGGCTGAGGGCGCTGGACAGCCGACGACGGGGAAAAACGCGGCCGGTGGGGGCTGCGCTGCACAGCAGAACGGTCGGGGGGGAAACACAGGCCGGCGGCCGCTGTGCTGCCCGCGGGATGGTTGGGGGAGGAGAGTACGGGCCGGTGGTGCGGTGGTTCCGTCGGGGTCGATCAGAGGGGATGAGGCGGAGGAGTATGGCGGGTTGGGGTGTTCGACGCTGGAGCCGAGGGGGTCCTGGGGAAGTCGGGCGGGACTCGCGGCGTGGGCGGCGAGTCGTGAGGTCGGGCGGTGGATAGACTGGAGGTAGGTAGGGGTCGACGGCGATGGGGATGAGCGGCTAGGGTTCAGATGGCTTAGCACGGAAAACGAGGAGGGTCTTATAGGCTGCTACAGTGCTGGCGGCCGCCTAGGGTTTACAGCGGGTCGGGTTGGTTCGAATTTGGGTCTGGTTCACAATCCAATTAGCTAAAGGTCCTCGATTCGTTGCTCCGGAGTCCAATAAATTCACCGAAAAATGCCATGCGTCCGGTTCTCCATTATACACAATAAATTTTTACTTCCAGAATATTTTGACTCCATTAAGCCACACTTAAAATTATTTAACCCACAATTACCTTTGCTATAAATTCCAGAAGAACACCAAAAAATACGGGAAAAATTGTATAAATCTTATTTCTGAAATTTAGGGTGTTTACAATCTTCCCTCCTTAAAAGGATTGCGTCCTCGCAATCAAGAATGAGCTACTAAAGAAAAGTCATGGAAGTACAAGGTTGCTTAATTTGCAACTGCCTCCTCAAACAAGTGGGGGTATCGCTGACGCATACTATCTTCTCGTTCCCAAGTCGATTCGCCTGGTGAATGATGTTTCCATGCTACTCGGACCAGTCTGATTGTCTGTCCCCGCAATGTCTTCTCACTGACGTCGAGGATGCCAACTGGTTGTTCCTCATATCTCAAGCTCGGGCCTACTGCGATCTCTGAATGATCGACTACGTGACTTGGGTCGGTCACGTATCTTCGCAACTGTGAGACGTGGAATACGTCATGCACTCCCTCTAAGGATGGAGGTAATGCAAGGCGATAAGCCACCTCACCAACGCGCTCTAGAATGTCAAATGGCCCAATATACCTTGGGCTCAGCTTGCCTCTGCTCCCGAATCTGATAGTACCACGAGTGGGCGAAATCCTCAAGAACACGTGATCTCCTTCCTTGAACTCTAGGGGACGCCTGTGTGTATCTGCCCAATGTTTCTGTCTGTCCTGAGCTGCTCGTAGATGATCCTGTATCTGCTTTACCTTCTCCACTGTCTGCGTTACCAATTCTGGACCCAGTAGTTGACGTTCACCAACGTCACTCCAACACACTGGTGATCTGCACTTCCTTCCGTATAAAGCTTCAAATGGCGCCATCTGGATGCTGGCCTGATAACTGTTATTGTAGGAGAACTCTACTAAGTGCAAATGATCCTCCCACGATCCTCTGAAATCGAGCATACATGATCTCAACATGTCCTCTAAGATCTGAATGGTGCGCTCCGATTGTCCATCTGTCTGCGGGTGGTATGCCGTGCTGAACTTGAGTCTGGTGCCCAGACTCTCTTGCATGCTTCTCCAGAAATGAGATGTAAATCTCGAATCTCGATCCGATACAATACTAACAGGTACTCCATGTAATTTGACGATTTGTCGCATATACATGTCAGCTAGTACCTCTGTGGACTGTCCAACTCTAAATGGCAAGAAGTGTGCCGATTTAGTGAGTCGATCCACGATCACCCAAACTGCATCTCTTCCGCTGGGGCTCTTCGGAAATCCTGTGACAAAGTCCATCGTGATATGCTCCCACTTCCATTCCGGTATCGGGAGCGGTTGTAACATACCTGCAGTCCTCTGATGCTCGGCCTTTACTTGCTGGCAGACTAAGCATTTGGCCACAAATCTTGCGATCTCTCTCTTCATTCCATGCCACCAGTAATACTGTCTCAAGTCCCGATACATCTTGGTTCCTCCTGGGTGAACAGAGTACATAGAGCTATGCGCTTCAGTCATTAACTCTTGTCTCAATTCTCCATTTGGAACATACAGGCGGTTTCCAAACCTCAATGTCCCGTCCTCATGAATGCGAAGTCCTGTCTGAATACCTGCTTCTGTCCTTTCTTTGAGTCTTCGGAATCTAGCATCGGTGGGCAATGCTTCTTTAATCTTCTCCACTAGTGATGACTGAACCTCATGGTTAGCCATCAAGCCATTCTGTCCTGGTACGATAACCTCTATCTGTAGCTCCTGTAAATCCTTCAATAACTCGGGCTGCATCGTCAAGAAATACGCCGTAGGCTTCCTGCTGAGTGCATCTGCAACAACATTCGCCTTTCCCGGATGATACTGCAGATCTATGTCAAAATCCACCATTAGTTCTAGCCAGCGTCTCTGTCTCATGTTAAGCTCCTTCTGAGTATACACATACTTCAGACTCTTGTGATCAGTAAAGATTTCTACCCTCTCTCCATAAAGGTAGTGCCTCCATATCTTCAATGCAAATATCACTGCTGCTAGCTCCAGATCGTGCGTGGGGTAGTTCTTCTCGTGGTCCTTCAACTGTCTCGACGCGTAAGCAATGACTTTGCCATGTTGCATCAAAACACATCCTAGTCCACTGCCTGATGCATCACTGTAAACAACAAAACCTCCTGGCCCTGAAGGAAGAGTCAAGACAGGTGCTGTTGTTAACCTTCTCTTTAGTTCTTCAAAAGCCTTCTGGCAGTCTTCTGTCCATATAAATTCCTGGTCCTTTCGTGTCAGCTTCGTCATTGGTTCTGCAATCCTTGAGAAATTTTCTACGAACCTTCGGTAATATCCCGCAAGTCCTAGAAAACTTCTCACCTCTGCTACTGATGTAGGTGTAGGCCAAGTCTCTATCGCCGCAACTTTCTCTGGATCCACTGAAAGTCCTTCTCCTGATATGATGTGTCCCAAGAAAGGCACTTTGTCCATACAGAACTCACACTTACTGAGCTTGGCATATAACTTCTCCTGTCTCAATGTCTCTAACACGATTCTGAGATGCTCCTCGTGCTCTTCAGGGCTCTTGGAATATATGAGAATGTCATCAATGAACACCACTACAAATTTATCCAAGAATTGATGAAAGACTCTGTTCATCAAACTCATAAACACTGCTGGCGCATTGGTTAAACCAAACGGCATCACCAAGAACTCATAATGCCCATACTTCGTCCTGAAAGCTGTCTTCGGGATGTCTTCCTTCCTCACCTTGATCTGATGATAGCCGGATCTAAGGTCAATCTTCGAGAATACCCTTGCACCACTCAATTGATCGAATAGATCATCAATGCGTGGTAAGGGATACCTGTTCTTGATGGTGACAGCATTCAGTGCCCTGTAATCAATGCACAACCGTACTGTTCCATCCTTCTTCGGCACAAATAAGATGGGCGCTCCCCAAGGTGAAACACTGGGGCGAATGAAACCCTTCTCCAAAAGATCATCTACCTGTTCCTTCAACTCCACTAACTCCTTAGGTGCTAGCCGATAAACTGATGAAGTGATTGGCTCAGCTCCTGGAGTTAAGTCTATTGTGAATTCTATTTCCCGATCAGGCGGTAAACCTGGAAGATCATCAGGAAATACATCCTCAAACTCTGATATGACTCTTGGGTAACCTGTCTCCTCTTCTACAGATAATACCCTAAGAGTAGGCTGAACTCCTTGCTCTACTGCTCCGCGGAGAAACTCAAATTCTGGGTGTCCAGGCGGTCTAAATACAACCCGCCCAAGTCGGCAATCAAGAGTCGCATGGTACTGACTTAACCAGTCCATACCAAGTACGACGTCATAATCCGGCATGGAGAATATCAGAAATTGAGCTCGCATTTCTCGGCCACAAACTACTACAGAACATGATCTACAGACATCACTAACCGGAATAATACCGCCTCCCGTAAGAATCCTCTTCATCTTCGGAAGGGGTGCGGTAGCTACTCTATGGGTGGCTACAAAGCTAGCTGCTATAAATGAATGCGATGCTCCAGAATCAAATAATGCTACTGCAGGTAATGAAGCTACTAAAATAGTACCTGCGATGACTTCGCCTGCTGTAGCCTCCTCCTCAACAGCTAATGGGAAAGCCTGTGCCCGTCCCTGAGCTGGACCTCTCTGCTGCTGCTGAGCCTGCTGAAATAAGGCTGCCTGTGGTGCCAGTGGTGGTCTCTGCTGATTCCCTCCTGGGGCTGGTGGTCTGACCCCACCAACTCCTGTCTGCTGGCCTCCTGCTGCTGGATAAGCTGGTCGTGGTGCAGGTAATGCTAGTCTTGGTGCTCCGTCCCGGCGCTCAGTACAGTCCCTGGAAAAGTGCTGGTTGGATCCGCAGCTCAAACATAGTCCCAATTTACGCCGGCATTCCTTCTCAATGTGTCCTACCTTGCCGCAGTGGTGACAAGTAGGAAGAGGTCTGTCTCTCTGTGCTGCTCTATCTGGCATACCCCTTTGGGCTCGCTTTGCTGAATCCCCATGTGCTGGCCTGGATTGTGCTGATGTGATAGGCCTCTTCAAATTAGATTCCCTCCTGGTGACGCGCTCCAAGCGTCGGGCTGCTGCAAGGACATCGGTGTAAGAGGTAGGTGCTACCGTTCCAATCACTTTCTGAAGTTCGAACTTCAAGCCGTCAAAGAACTTCTCTGCTTTTTCTTCCTCTGTTGAAATCAGTGTTGGGGCAAAGCGGCTCAGGCGAATAAATTCCGCATTGTATTCCTCTACTGACATGCTGCCTTGGATAAGGCGGTTGAACCTGTCTCTGAGCTCTGACCGTGCAATGGCTGGAATGTACATCTCTTGGAAGAGTCTGGAGAACTCTTCCCAGGTGACTCGGTCCTGTCCAAGCCTCCTTTCTTCTGCTAACCACCAGTGATGCGCATTATCAGTCAACTGCATTCTGACTGCAGTCATCCACTTCTCTCTTGGAAGTTCAGCGGCTTCCAACTGATGCTGAATGTTGGTGAGCCACTCATGAACTTCCGTTGGCCCTTCTTTACCGGAAAACGTGCGAGGCTTGAGATGACGGAAATCGGTGATAGATCCCGTCGATGTTCTCCTCGCTGCCGGATTTGCCTGCTCCATTGCGGATACCAGGCTGGTCCTCAGATACTCGGCCTCCTGCCGATGAGCCTCTTGCTGAACTTGCTGCTGTGCTTGCATCATAGCATACATCATCTGGAACATTTGTTGTCCGTCCATGGCTTGTCCTGACGGGAATACTGGCATCTGGGGAGTGAACTGAGGTGGTGGTGGAATATCATCTCTCCGGAACCTTGGATTAGGCTGCCCGGTTTGATCACTCTGCGATGCTCGTCCACCATCCCCTGGTGTCACTTCATCTCCATAAGTAACCACAGCGTCGTGTGGTGTCTCCAAAGGAAAATCATCTCTGTTCCCGGAATCCATTGCTCTGCAATCAAAAGATAAACTATGAGAACGCTCAGAGGAATCAATACAGGATGCAGTTCAAGTAACAAATTTCGAGATCGATATAGAGTTCAACAACTGGTTAAATAATGGATGAGATCCTATAGTTTATACTATCCTTAGGGCAGGCTGGTCCGGTCCCTAAGTTGAAACCGAACTATTTAGTCGTAGACCTGCATGGGCCACCACAAAAACCATGTCACGCCCCAGTCCCAAAATACCGTGGGACCAGACGCGTGGCAACGGCCAGCAGTACGCACCGATGGACCAACTCAATATAATGGATCCATCAGGGCATACTTAAGCTGTAAAACAAGTCTACGACAATCATGGCACAACTAATCTCATCCACACAAGATATAAAACATGATCCACAGAATAAATAAGGAATGTAAATCATCAGCAAATCTCACAAAGTACTTCGGGGAACAACCCGATAAATATCTAGTACAATGGTTCAACAGACCAGAATATAAAAGACTGAAATAAATAAATGAAAGCTGAGCATGAACATGGATGCTCAAGAGAAGTCTTCAGCTAAGACCTCATCCTCAGATGGTGGTACGACTCCTGGATCAGCTCCTGCTCCAGTCCCGTAGATCTCGGGATAAACCACGTCTGTAAAATCTGGGGAACAAAATCCGGATCCAGGTCCTCAGGGGACATAGCAAGGTACAAGAAAGAACATGCCAATAAATACAGATAAGCAGTGCAGCAAATATATAACTAAATGAACAATGGGTAAGTATGTAACCATCTAAGTGTCAATGCAAGTGAGAGCATCACTAGTCTCAGGCTGAGCCACTACAAGCTCTGTGTCGGGGAGCCGGTAGCGGTAATAACCGGTAGTGGGTCAGGCTCTGCTACGAGAACCTGCGACCTCTCAATAATAGAAGATATACATAAATACAGCCTGTAGCCTGTGTGTCTCTCCCCACCCAATGTAACCACGCGTATCATGACCACAACGTCTCATGCCCATGTCAAGCGCGATCATAGCTAAATGCAACCAGTCATAAGTATCTAATAATATAATGTCCATGTCCTGTATCCTATACAGAATCACCACGAATATCTCGGGAAAATCCTGTCTCATGAATAGTGTCAAGTGTCCTGGGTCATATGGTACTTGATAAGACAAGTACGAGAATATAAAGTGTCACGGATGTCCATCTCTAGATGACCGTACCCAACACTGCGTACAGTGTCGGCACCCGACTGATAATCGGACGCTAAGTACGTCACACGGTCCTAGGTTAAGCATGCACAGCAATATATATATAGCAAGGAAAATAAATAACTAAGCTGCATAGATTGGCAAGGTACACTTGCCTGATGTCCGAATATCAACAACTGTCCTGGTATCTGTGGATCCGGTAGGAACTACTCCAAAAGCTGTAATAAATATCACCAACAGTCTCAGAAGATGTCAAGTAGCTGGAAATGCCTGTCCTTACGTCCAATTTGGACACAGGGGCAAAAAGGTCATTTTCGGGCCAAAGCGGGTTCCATATGTGGGCCCACTTTGCACCGAAAAGCGGGTCAGGGTCAAAGGTCTCCAAATTCCGCAAACTCAGTGTCTACAAGTCAGGAACGATGATACGAACCCAACGGAACTTCCAGAATTGGATTCCGATGAGCCGGTCACAAAATCACCCGTCAAGTGGAGCCGGTGGGGCCCACGATACGTGATTTTGTCAACGTCCTCAGAATCGAACCAAACTTGGCTCACAGGACCAGCGTATTACTACGGATCCGATGGCGCAAGTTTCGTCTCGATCCGACGTGTGTACACGAAGTTACAGCGTGTTCCAGAATCGACGGATACGGGGTGTCGTCAGCGGATACGCGTTGATTCCGGGGTGCACGCACCTCCGAATCGACTTCTGCGAAAACCCACACGACCGTATCAACGTCGCGCACAGTTTGGTAAAGACCGCGTGCGACCAAGTCGTCCCGATTGGCGGGGCGGACTCAGTTCCGGGGTGAAACAGGGCGTTGTTTTTTCCTGTTTTGGATCGCGGTGTACGATCACTACAAGACGCGATGCACCGAGCGAGTTGCACGGGCACCGAGAGGGTTATACAGTCTACGCATAGCAACTGACGGAATCGAAATTGGAGTTGCGGGGCGGAAGAAATCAGTACCTGAACAGGGCTTCGCGACTGCTGAATTCCAAGTGTCCACGCGTCAATTCCGTGTCCTGGTTCAGAATTCCCGTGTCCGTGTCTGCTGCTACTCTAGGGTTCTGATTGAGACAGAGGCGGGGGCTTCGCCGGAGGGATCCGGGCTCTGGGTCGGCGAGGTCGGGCTAGGGCGGCGTCGCCGGAGGCGATGGGGAGGCAGAGGTTCCGGCTGAGGGCGCTGGACAGCCGACGACGGGGAAAAACGCGGCCGGTGGGGGCTGCGCTGCACAGCAGAACGGTCGGGGGGGAAACACAGGCCGGCGGCCGCTGTGCTGCCCGCGGGATGGTTGGGGGAGGAGAGTACGGGCCGGTGGTGCGGTGGTTCCGTCGGGGTCGATCAGAGGGGATGAGGCGGAGGAGTATGGCGGGTTGGGGTGTTCGACGCTGGAGCCGAGGGGGTCCTGGGGAAGTCGGGCGGGACTCGCGGCGTGGGCGGCGAGTCGTGAGGTCGGGCGGTGGATAGACTGGAGGTAGGTAGGGGTCGACGGCGATGGGGATGAGCGGCTAGGGTTCAGATGGCTTAGCACGGAAAACGAGGAGGGTCTTATAGGCTGCTACAGTGCTGGCGGCCGCCTAGGGTTTACAGCGGGTCGGGTTGGTTCGAATTTGGGTCTGGTTCACAATCCAATTAGCTAAAGGTCCTCGATTCGTTGCTCCGGAGTCCAATAAATTCACCGAAAAATGCCATGCGTCCGGTTCTCCATTATACACAATAAATTTTTACTTCCAGAATATTTTGACTCCATTAAGCCACACTTAAAATTATTTAACCCACAATTACCTTTGCTATAAATTCCAGAAGAACACCAAAAAATACGGGAAAAATTGTATAAATCTTATTTCTGAAATTTAGGGTGTTTACAATGATAATGAACAAGAATACTAATGACTAAGTGTGTGAGTACTAGCTTTAACATGTGATCAGCTTGAAAACCTGTATAAGAAAACTTGTACAGGAATAATGGCCTAGTTAGTCGTACGTGCGGTTTATGACCAACACTCACAGGAAAATAAGACATGCACAAGAAGGGTATGATCACATATCTACACTAAAATACTTTCAACCCCCGATTGGTATAGGGGATCCAACCATGGTACGCTATGGCACGGGATTCTCCAAGAAGATAGCGACTCTTCCCGAGAATCAGTGTCTGTACATGTACAAGATAAACAATAAAACAAGACTTGCACAAGATACACCATATACCAAGGAATAACATCTCATGACGAGATCCGGATATACCAATCTGTGTAACCATCGTTTCAAGAAAACATGGATATCTACACTAGATACAATAAACATAGAGGATATCATAAATGAAAAACTATCAGAGAATGTACTCGCCTGAAGTCCGGTGAATAGTCTCATAGATGTCCTGATACGGTGCCTCAAAGACCTAGATATGGAATATAATATCAATACAAGATTTCGGAATAAAAATAAGTTAAACTAGTCAACATCTTGATCAAAGAGCCATTTCTAAGTCAAAATAGTCAAACTAGGTCAACTCTAAGTTAAACCGGTCAAACTTGGTCAAACTACCTATTTATAGGTTGCATGAGCCTATTTCTATGATATTGGGTTCATAAACTATGAAACTGGGTCATACAAGCTAAATCTAGGATACTAAGATACCGTATCTCAGGATACGCAAGCAAAAGATATGAAATGTCACATATGCATTTTCAATCAATAATAAATATACTAATCCTAATTACCAAATGCTATATGGGTACCTTGGCTTTGAACCAACTCGGTATCGCACCATTAAACACTCATCTTGATACCCAAACCCGAATACCTTGAATATCCTCAATACCTTTGCATTTACCATGGTATCCCAAGGTTATTCAAACCCTTAACTTATAGCTAAAATGTATATAAACCCTCCCCCAATACACTATATGCTAATTACTATAATATATATATCAATACAAATATAAAACTATCTATAATACACTACATACATATCTACATATAGCTAATATAGCTAACTACTAACATATACCTACTAGTATATAGATACTACACTAGTAAAACTTAATCCATATACATAACTAACTATCTATCATACTAATTATTAACTAACTATACCAATTATCTAATATAGTAATCAACTAGACTAACCAAAATCCCAAACTAAAAACTAAACCAAACTACCTTGAGCTTAACTGAACGATGTGCTGAACTGCTTCAGTGATCTGCTGCAGAGTGTCCGAACTGCTCCTCTCTTTACTATGCCCTGCACGAGCACACATTGCTGATACTGTGTTGGCTGCTTCTGCTTTTGTTTCACATACTGCTGCTGCTGCTCTTTGTTTCGCTACTGTTGCTGCTCTTCGTTTTGCTGTTGTTGTTGCTCTTCGTTTTGTTGCTGTTGTTCTTCGTTTTGCTACTACTATTACTCTCATGTCGAGCCCCTCCCCCTCTAGCACTACAACCTCCCACACCCATATACTTATCTACGTGGATACACTATATATCAATATACATATATATATATATATACTTATCAATATTTATATACATGTACACCCAAGTAATTAAGCCCCTATCTATACATTGTATATATATATATATATATATATATATATATATATATATATATATATATATATATAACTTATACACATATATATAGATATGAACATATACCTATGCAGTACTAGATATTCTATCCTATATATATATATATATATATATATATATATATAGCATCACATACACGTATACATATAAATTTAACATCCAAGTATTTAAATACATAACTTATTCAAATAGCTATTATATATATAGATGCATAACTCTATATATATAACACATAGGTATATAGACACTTGATACACTAGCACATATAAACACATATGTATACATAACAATACATACATATATAAATGCATATGAATACATCTACTACTATAGTTAAGAACAATAAAAATTGGATCTAGAAATGAAATGCAACAAACATGTGGAGTGCATCGCACCCGTATCACACTAGATCTATGATACGCTTGTGACACAAGTCCACCACACAACCAAAAGTACCCCGAAGGACACGAGCAAGTTTAAATTACTATATATGAACAATACGAAGAGTCAAACATATATCTATGTGTCCATGTCAAAATGTGACATGCACAAAGTCCTATGTCGGAGAAAAAAAATTCATAAATCAACACTTATCACCAAATTGTTGGGATACGACCTACACGTACCCAATTGTGGACACGACACTAGCCACAAACACACAAACATATGTCAAATTGATCTATAGGACCAATTGACAAACACAACAAGTGTCAATCTCGGAATTCCCCCAAAATTGACACAAAAAGTACCATAACATTCTCAATAGGCCTCCTATGAACTCAATTCCAAATCCTATGGGTAGCCTATGCATATGGTTGATTTCTCATGGTTAATTCTCAGATTTCAAACCTAAATGAAGGTGAAAAACTGAATTGTACCTATTGGGAGATGGATTTCCAATGCAACATCCAAATGTAATAAAATTGGTCTCCAACTTGTAGATCATTGTTCCTCTTTGTAGATCGTTGTTTTCTCCTTCTAGATCCTTACTTTACTAGTCTCCAATGGTGATGTGGGAAGGAATTGGTATAAAATTTGGTAGGAAAATGATGTGGGAATGAGAAAATTTTGTTGAGGAAAATTCTAGATCTAGATTTAAAATAAAAAGAGGAGAGAGAAACTTTTGCCCCTCTATTTGTAGGCCGACCCCCCTTGCCCCTTCCTCAAGCTACTATGTAATGTCCATTATACCCCTTGGGGCCTCTCATGAAGAAATAATTAAGGAAAAAAGGTTCTAGTCTAATGGTTTAATTAAACTAATCATCCTCCTAATTGGGCTTCTAATTGGGCTCAATTCTAACAATTAATACATGTTGGTCCATGAGTCTAAACTAAACTAGTTAGGTCCACTAACACAAGTCCAAAATAATAAACTAACATCTAACAACAATAAAATAAAAAATTAATAGTTATACAACATGCACAATATTTAATTAATTATGAATTTATCAAAAGACCCTTTCCTAGAAAATGTGGTAGTGACAGAGAGAGAGAGAGAGAGAGAGAGAGAGAGAGAGAGTCTAAGCTGCTTCACTTGTCCCAAAAGAAGTACATTCTCTGGGTACTTCAGCGTTTCGGGATGGATGGGTCAAGAAAAGTGAGCAACCCTTTATGGCTCACTTTAAGCTTACTGTAGAGCAGTGTCCTTCTACCGAGGACGGAAAGAAAGATATGGAGCGGGTTCCATATGCTTCAGTAGTGGAGAGTCTCATGTTTGCCATGGTGTGTACAAGGCCAGACATCGCTCACGCCATTGGTATGGTTAGTAGGTATCTCTCCAATCCTGGAGGATACATTGGAGTGCGGTCAAGTGGATTCTACGGTATCTTCAGGGCACTGCTGATTGGAGTATTTCATTTGGTGTTTACGAGCCAAAGTTTATCGTATATACTGACGCTTATATGGTTGGAGATGTAGACATGAGGAGATCGACTTTGGCTATGTGATGATGTTTGCTGGTGGAGCGGTATCATGGTCGTCGCGGTTACAGCAGTGTGTTGCCTTATATTCGATAGAGGCTTGCAAGGAGTTGATGGTGATAAAGAAGATGTTGCCAGAAATGGGGCTTCTAGAAGCATAGAAAATCTTGGCCTATGTTAGGATCCATGCGACAAAGTGTGCTAAACCACTGATTTGATAAGAAATAGGAAAATATCGATGCGACAACAGACAGTGGACCACTAATGCGGCATTGATCAATACACCACCAGTGCGGCTAGGGGAGCCTTAACGCCTCAGTCGCATTCACTCTGATATGGCATTAAATGCTCCTCAGAAAGCTGTGCCGCTTTGGAAGACGTGCGGACCGACGGTTACGTAAAACAAAATATGTGACATCTTCGTAATCATTACTTCTGTCGGTTATAACGGAGCGCTCCCATGTGGCACAAAAAGACAAAGAATGATGCAGCAGTGGGTCATGCAGCCAAACTCCTTCAGCATAGCAGTGTCTATGCGGCTAGAAAGCTTGAGACAGAAATCTTGCTGAGCACTTTGTGAACCCCTAATTTATTATTATTATTATTATTATTATTATTATTATTATTATTTTGTTCAATATGTCATATTTGATGACTCGTTGGAAACTAGTAAATCATTTATTTTTAACATTGTAATAACTATTGCTAATTAGTTTATCAAGAGTAGATAAATATATAATTTATGATTGTTATAATTAAAATAAACTATTATTTATATATATATATATAATGATATGAACATATATAGTTACATGTATATACTAGATTTTTGTTCTCAGTCCAAGTTCAATCTCTTTCCAACTTTTATTCTCATCCCGTGTACTACTATATTTCCTTAAACCCATCTGATTTGATTTTCGTTATTTCAATGTTTTGCTTGTACAAAACTTTTCTCCTCTATATTATGTTCAAGTCAAATCCATCCAATACTATAACCTATTTATTTAGTTATTTATTTTCTATTCCCTAAACAATGGAGGGAATCTTCCCTCTAGGCCATTACGGAACAAACTTTCTGTTTCCTATGATTCACCTGTTGGCCCATAAATTCCCCTTTCACTATATGTATAGATTTACCTCTTCCTTACCATAAATTTCGGCTCACAAGATTTCTTTGGGCTGCAAATATATACAGCCTACAAAAAACCTATTGTTTGAAATTATAATCTAACAAGTGCTTTCTTCAGCCGAGTAAACTGCTAGACCTGCGTTTCTCTGCTGCTTACGTGTAAGAGCAGGCATGCACAGCACATTATTTTGTTTTCCTTCCTCTCTGCAACTAGCACCTGCGGACCCCTCTCGTCTTCCCTCTATAAAACTTCTCTTGGTTTCTCCTTTCTCAACATTCTAACCTAGCCGCATCTATCTCCCTTCCCATCCAAGCCTAACCTAGCCGCCATAACTCCTAAACCCTCCTACCGAAGTTCTTCCGATCGGATCCAGCCCGTCGATGTTAAGCTCCGCCTATTGTCGACTCGAGACGAAGACTCACCGAGCGTTGACGAAGCCCAGGCGAGCTTCCTCTCCCGTCTAGGCCGTCATCGACAGCCTCTCAGCACCGTTCGTTGTGACTCGCAGCCGCGCGTGCGCGATGTAGTAGGCTTCTTTCTTATTCTCGGCTTGGTCGTTGACGTCGTTCACGAGCCGACAATAGTGAGAATCTACCACACTCCAGTTTCCTTCGCAGTGACTGAGTATTGACTGCAGGACGTCTCCTTGGCGGGGCAACTCTCGAGTTGGGTTCACTCCCTGTCCGGAGTTCAACGAGCAGCGGTAGTTGGCTTCCGGCCGCGCGACGAGCGCGACCACTGTCGATGTCACCCTCTAGCTGTACCGAGTAGTTCTACTCCACCCCCTGGTACATCTCCTCTTCCAGGTCCTTCTCTTCGATTGTTTACATACATAAATGTTAACAATAATAAGAGGTGTAGCATAGTAGATACTTTCTTTGAAAAGAGCTGTAGTGTGCTAAAATATATATATATATATATATATATATATATATATATATGTGGGTGGGTGGGGCAAGTTCTTCTATTCTGGTTCATGGTTTCTTTTGGCTATATGGTTCATCTTGGTGGAGATCGAGTTTCAAGAAATAGTGAATGGTCTTATCAATACACAAATGTATAACTCCCCAGAAATTTCAATTGCGCTTATATCCATCACTGTAGGAATTGAGTTCAAGCTTTCCCCAGCCCCTTTTCATCAATGGACTCCTGAAGTATACGAAGGAGTGTGGTTCGCTTGACAAATTTCTACCTCTAAATCTATCTGTAAGATGGTTGGATTTTTCAAAACTCCATATACATGCAGAAGAGAAATGATATCTCCACTCGGACCAAGACATAACTTTTACCAAAAGTTTATTGTGATCTTTTTGTTCAAATAACAATTAAGGTGAAGCAGGGTCAGGAACAACGAATCTCTTTATGATAAACAGATCCAGTTTGCAAGTTCATTATTACGGGCAGTTCCTATAAAGGATCAGATTAATGACGTATACAATAATTGAATTATCGATGTAGATGCTACATAGTTGGTTCTCATCCTTCAGAGACTACGAGTGTAATAGGAGAATCCGTTGACAAAAGGATCACCCTTTCACGACACAGTGAGTTCTTATTAGTATTTTATTCAGCTTACGAATTTTACAATGAATTTGTTGATCTGAAATCGCAGAATTGGTCGATGTCACAACTAATGAGTCTATTTTTTCCCACCTATGTAACTCTATATTTTTAGTGCCATCCATCTATAATGATTAATGAATCAAGAACATTCAATGGAAACTATACTTATTCTGGCAATTGGTTTTTTATTACCGTTGTATCTGAGAAAAATAGGAACTTAGGTAAGTGTTTTATCAACATATGTATCAAAAGAAAATATCTAATTAATCTCTTTCATACCTACTATAACTAGTTATTGCGGTTTTCTATTGGCTGCTTCAACTATAACCCCACTCTGTTGATTGGTTTGAACAAGATACGACTTATTTGAAATGAATAATTCATAAAAATGAATATTTTTCTGAGAATTCGGGTATTTTATGGCCCCTTTCTACGTTAATTGTGAACTCTTGGTCATTGAGATTCGCGGACAATTCAAATTAATATTTAGGGATAGATCTTACCTTTCTTTTTATACTATTAAACAAACAAATTGATATGATTGAAGTTTTTCTATTTGGAATCATCTTAGGTCTAATTCCTAATACTTTAGTAGGATTATTTGTAACTGCATATTTATAATACAGACATGGTGATCAGTTGGACCTTTGATTGAATAAAATTTTTTTGATTGACCTCCTGTAAGGAGGGGTCAAATTCAAGTAGCAATTCAACTGTGCTTTGTTAAGTTTTTTTTATTATGACTCAACATAACATAAATGGAATCACGCTCTGTAGAACTTGAACCTACGACATCGGGTTGAAATTCGTATGTACGCGTGGATGGAGATCTTTCATATCTTTGGAGATCCACCCTACAATATGGGGTTAAAAAGCCAAAATAAGTGTATCATTTTTAGCCCAATGCAAAAAAATGCATGTTGGGTCTTTGAAATAGTTCGAATCAATTCGATAATAATCAGTTTGATCTATTTTACCGAGAAGGTCTACGGTTCGAGTCCGTATAGCCCTCATACATTCTATTTTTGTTTTGTGTTGACATTCTCTATTTTAGTTTAATCTAGTTTTTATTTCCTCTATATTAGATTATAAGTATTTTATGTGGATCATATCATTTACGATTTCGTTGATTCTACCACTTTGTGGTATCTTTTATTATGTTATGTAGTGTAGGTTTACTCTAAAACAAACCCTTTTATAGCGAAACCTAAACCATTTGTTGGTTTGACTTTAATAAGTGTTATTGCCGTAACAAAACAAACAAGCAGTTTTGTTCATCCCCAATCGTGATTTTTCTTTAGTACTTGATTCTTTTTATTTCTGAGAGGGGGGAAGGATAGTACATATTACAAGTTTCATTTTTTTTTTGTATAGAAAGATATGAGTTGTTATATGTAAAGGTTCCCCGAACCTCAGCGGATTCAATAAATTAAGAAAAATCTAAATTTTTGTCTAGGACAAGGAAAAGAAATAAAATGAAATTGTTCGGTGCATTAGATTATGTTTACTATCGAATCAATAGAAGAAATGATGATCCTCTACATTTTAATGAAAATAATACTTTAAGTGGAACTTTGAGTGGATTAGGCTAGAAATCTTTAGCTATTTTACCCATAGGACTACTGAAATTGCATTTTTATATTTGAAATGAAAAAAAAAATGTACGCGGGGTTCCACGTTGTATGAATCTTTAAACAAGACATGCCCCATAGCAAACAAATTCTAAACTATGTGATTTTCTTTGATCAAAAGAAATTCTCGTTTCGCCTAAGAAGTCCCTGATGAATTAAAATTTCCAATCAAATAATTTATTCTATTCCACCTTAATAGGAGTACATTTATGTTTATGCTTCACGAATATGATATATTCTGGACATTTCTAATAATATCAGGTGCTATTCCTATCTTGACATTTGTAATTTTTGGAGTTTAGCTCCGATTAGTGAAGGACTGGAGAAGCTCTCTAGTTTTGAATCAGATATAGAAGCCATGGGGGATGCTTGGTTACAATTTCGAATCCGCTATTAAATGTTTGCTCTAGTTTTTGTTATTTTCGATGTTGAAACGGTCTTTCTTTATCCATGGACAATGAGTTTCGATGCATTAGGCGTATCGATCTTTGTGGAAGCTTTAATTTTTGTGCTTATCCCAATTATTGGTTTAGTTTATGCATGGCAAAAGGGATCATTGGAATGGTCTTAGCTAAATATAGGAAAAAAACAAAATGATCGATGGTTCGGAAGAAGAAGTAGAAGAGGAAGAAGAAAATAAAGAGGAATCGACTGCAAAAGCGGACATTCGTTTGAGAAAAGAAAAACGAGTAGTAATTTATACCAATGATCAGAGTGATAATCCTAGCTCTAATACTAATAATACTAGTACTAGTAAGGAAGAGGAAGAAGCAGCTTTGATACGTTACTCACACCAATCAGACTTTTATCGAGGTCTAATCAAAGGATCCATGCGTACTCAAAGACGTAAAATAGTTATTTGGGAAATATTTCAAGCAAATGTGCATTCTCTACTTTTTTTTGGATCGAATATACAAAACAGTTTTTTTTCTTTTTTTTTTAATTTATTTTTTTTCTCTAATATGATGAATCACATTTTTAGGAATTGGGTAAGGGAAATCCAGAATTTTAAATTACTGATTTTGAAGAGAAAAATTAAAAAAAGGAAAAAACAAACAAAGAGAAAGAAGAAAAAAAATAAACGAATAGCAATATCTGAAGCCTGGAATATTTTTATATTTACTCAAATAATAAGAGGTTCATTGTTAGTAACCCAATCCTTTCTTAGAAAATATATTATATTACCCTCATTGATAGCTAAAAACCATCGAGAAGTAATTTTACCGATTTCTTCCATTCAATGGATTTTCTTTTTGTGTTGTTTGATCATTTGTATCAGTTGTAATTTCATAGAATCCAAATTGCAAAGATTTTTCTTTCTTTTCTGAATCGATGTCTTGTTCATATTCAAAAGATAATTCATCAATTAAAGATTCTCCGTGAAATGAATTCCTTTTATGTTCAAATTTTCGAGAATGATTAGTACATAGATCATGAATCTTATTTATCCAGAACATTTCTATGGAATCAAATATTTCTGTTGAAATGATGAAATCATGAATGATTTCATGTAAATCTAATTTTTTTATTGTTCCTCGATATGGCCCATTCAAAAAAGGATCATATATTTTTGGTAAGTATTCTTGTTCATTCTCATCATTGTATAATTTGGTCCTTTTTTCTACCATATCTATAAAAATCTTTTCTTTTTCTAGAATTTGGATTCGACTGGTCAATTCGTTGTTCAAGTTGAACTTTTTTTGTTCATTGGCAAAAACCTAATAGTTATAGAGATTTCAGTGAGATAGTTTTTCTTTCGTGTATAAAACAATTTTTCGTTCTATCATTTCTGAAAAAGTCGATAAACTAGGGGGATATGTAAAAGATATTATTTGTTTTCCATCATTTGGACATGTATAAAAAAAATATTGTGACATTTTATTTTGTACAATATTTTCTAATTGATCATTTTTTATATATCGAAATGGACGATTCCATCGTTTATGATCGAAGAGAAAAGTAACAAGGGACTTTTCTATTTTTTGTAAAGAAATTACTTTTTTTTTCTTCTTTAAGTTTTTCCAATTCCCAATTATCTTGATACCCATCAAAATAAGAATCTTCGTAAACTGGGCTATCTATTTTAGTCTTCTTCGTTTTGTATGTTGTTTTTACATCGCTTTGTTCCTTTCTTTCTCTCCCTTCTTCCTTTTCTTTCAGTTTTTAGTGAAAATATGCGACGACATTCTGTCTAAATAGTAGATACAGGTGATAAATAAGAGAATACTAAAGATTCGAGCCATAGAATTTCTTAATTCTAACACAAGATACTTATTAGAATGATTTTGCCGTATCCAGAATAATACCAATCCAACCCATTTCATGAATAAAATGTGACCAATTAATCAACCAACAAAACTACTTGTTACAAATAACATCTTGTTGTTGCATTAAAATATATAAATGTTGACTAATCTGGCTAAGGTTGAACTTGGTAAAATGAAATGGTTGAATAATTAAAAAATAAGATTATTTAGGAATACACATTGAATGCTGAGATTGCGCATTGAATTTCTGGTAGTAGATCCATAATAAAAAAAGTTTTTGTGATTGTTCCAGCAGAAATAAAATAAAAGATACGGTAGAACTAGAACAGTTATTGTATGAGGTCTACCCAATGCTAGATGCAGAGGCGCATAATAGATATATATGAACATCATGAGCTGCCTCATACTAAAATCAGTTGTTTCTGATACTTCCTTCTCGGTTCCTTCTTCCATAACCGGAGCTCGAAGAAGGAAGAGATAAGAGGGCCCTATATATATATATATATATATATATATATGGAATATAAAAAGCCTGTTGTTGAATCAAACAAAGTAGAGTCGTGATTAGGAGTGTACCAAATAGATATTTGCATAAGTGTAGAAAGTTCTTATTGAGGAGACTACTTATAACCTGTATGTATGACTAAAGAAAGAGGACTCTACTCCTTACTGAGATGTGCACAATAAGGTGTAAAGGAGAAATAGAAATATGTTTGTATTTGAGGAAGGAGCACATATAAACATATGGTTATGTTGAAGAGAAAAGGGTATAGAGAGGTTTCTTTCAGAATAAGGGTTGGCTTTAGGATTGTTTGTCTTGAACAAAAAAGTTATACAAACTTTTGTGTTACAAACTTTGAAAGAAAAAAAAAACTACAATAAATCATATACAAGAATCTAGAGTATAAGAATTCTAGGAAAGTATAACTATGGAGATTTGATATGCAGTCGATTACTTTACTCCTTGGACCACTTGACACAAAGAAATCTAAGAACTTGGACTCAAACACTTAGAGACCTCGGCAACAAGAAAGCTTTGGTAGCACTGGCACGTAGAGCTTTTGTCCTTCTCTCTGTCTGTTATTTTTTGTGTGAGACATCACTGGTCTCATATTTATAACCATTCAACACTGGAACGGTTATTAGAAGCTAGGCGCACAATGTAAGCAATCAATACTGAATTTACTATTTTGTGTGCGCACTTTTGAGAATTCATAACCCATGTTTTGTTGAGTGGGTGCATAATTTGCTATCAACTTGACACGTGGCTCCCTGTACGAGAAAAGCTTGGATAGTGTCAGCAATTGCATGTACATGTTCTATGAAGATAATGACATTGGAGACACATAATTTTAACTACTCATTGTCAGTTAGGATCGTAGGCGCACTATTGTAGTGCTCAGCAACACAGGCGCACTTTTGTAATATTTAAAGATAGTAGCCATGCCACTCTGATAGAGTTTAGCACTCTGTCCCACTCTGATAGAGTTTAGCATACTAGCACACTCTGATAGAGTTTAGGTTAGTTTGTTCACTAAACGATAACATGGGTCTGCGTGCTAGAGATCTTCTACATTAATCACTATGATCTCCTCGTTTTTCACGTCTGTCAGATGCCAGTTCATTATATTAAATGTAAGGGCAAGATAGGAAGATTATACGCCCACCTATGGGGAATGGCCTGAATGACTAGAAAGTGCTCTATTCTTTAAGAAAGTGCCCCATTCCTCTGTTGAGCATATTTAGTGAGAAAGTACGCCATCTCTCTCTTGTATCTATTTTGTAAGAAAGTATGGCATTCTTCTCTTCTCTTCTCTTCTCTTGGAGGCATACTTTTTATGCTTCTACATGATCCCTTTCAAAGTTTTCAGATTTTCAAGAATAAATTCGAAATACTTTGAACAAGAAGCATGAAAAGCAGTTGAGATATTGTACGCGCATTCTGGCAGAATCCCAACAGATTATTGACGTTGCTAGGCCTTAAATGCAAATTTGACTCGATCCCTAATTTGACACGGTCTTCATGACATTGCATGCGACATTATTTACGAGAATTGTTTGGAATATCTCTCTTCGCTTATATAAATAGAAAGAGAGCTCCCATCAGAGCCCTTCAAACTTTCTCCTTCTTATCATAAGAATGAGAACGGCTATCTTTCGGATCAAGCTTAAGAAGAAGATGACAATCGTAATAAGCCACTGCAGGCATTCAAGCAGTCGTAAAAGAAGGCGCCCTCCGTCAATGGGTGAGATGAGGATACTCCATTGCTGCCAATCTGTTTCCCTTCCTTCTTGTTTTCTTTTTTTTTTCCAATGTAAATAGTAGAGAGTATAGGGAATATTACGAGCACCAACACGATGCACGTGTATATTCCTCTCTTTCAGAGTGGAATTAACCTTCTGGCGCACATTTTAAGTTTTTAATGAATTCGGATTGCTTGTGCACTTTTCCTCTTTCAGAGTGAAAGTTATCATCCTGCGAACTTTCAAGGGTTCAACAAGCTCAATGAGTGTACGTACTTTTTCTTCATATGAACATATCTATTTTAATTATTAGAATGTTAAAAATTTGCTTTTATGTGCGCGGATAACAATAGCCTGCTTCTTTCGTGATGGAGCATGGAAGGATATCATATGTCTTATTTTTTATGCTGAACAGACATATTACCTTGAAGTCCTTAGCTGTCTTCAGACCCAGCTCATTGAGATCACTCCTTTATCATGGCCGTTGTATCGATTACAGGGTTGGATTATAATCCCAACCTGGACTTCCAGTAGAGACGCATCTTCATGGAAGAGGGGGCTCATGCATATTTTGAACAAATTTATGCAGGCCCAACTCTGTGTTGCAACCTCCTTTGTTATCCATTAGTATGGATTCTTTTCCATGTATTATGGTTTGCACTGAGGAGCGAGGAGATAGGGATGGCTCTGTGATAGATCCCAATCATATGTAATCACAATTTTGGAATAAAATTCCAAATGTAATTGATTCCCATAATATGTAATCATGATTTGAATACAAATAAAATCTTGGCTTGATTCTGTTTTGTTATTTGAATATTGCTGACTGATGACTTTTGATGCTTTATGAGATATTAGTTTTCACTTTGCTTCATGGAATTAAGTGTTCATTGGGGGAGACTGGATATTGTGTGCATTATGCTGCCTCCTCTGTCACGTATGCGTGCAAAAGCCATTAAAAATGCACAGAATCTCAACATCCAGATATCTCTCGAGATTATGTGCTCAACTTTTCATTCATCTATTTTGGGGAAAAGAACCATCACCGCCCTTTATTTATGAATCATGCATGGCAATTCCAACTACCATCTTTTTCTTATAAATACTGGAGTTGTGTATTCACTTTTCAACCCCTCATACTAACTTGCCTTCGCTCAATGGACTTAGAAGATATTTCTAAGAAGAGAACAAGAGAAGCTGATGAGGCACTTGTTTCCTCGGCGGCCAAAACTAATTCCGGTCAAGCTCCTATCACTCATGTGCTTCCCTCTGCTGAGGAAAAGAAAGAAGTATCCCCTACACAGCTGCGCAAGGCGGAGCTCTTCTTAAGCCTTATCGGTTATTCTTTGGATGAGCTTATTCAGCCCCAAATTGAAGTCAGTATTCCCCGTGCATCTCTTGTTGACTTGGAGAGACGAGAGGAGCAGGCCAGAATAGATGCCTTTCTTTGCTTATTCGCATCTTCGGGTATCCGTACCCTATAGGATCTTACAACTTTTGTAAATAATAGTGATTTGGCAGACTCTGATTCCTCTCCTCCCCATAAAATTTGCATTGTTGTCCTCTTTCCTTATTTTTTATCAATGAAAATAAAATTTCTCTAAAGAATCTTTAGATAAAGTACGTAAAGGTAGATGCGACTATGTTAAGATCAATTGAAAAAGCTGTCCGAATAACAAAAAGAGAAAAACCATATGAATCGAACTAGGACCGACAACTTGACTAAAGAAGATTTGACAAAAAGTGCTTTCCTCAGTATAGCTATGAATTGAACGATGAAGTAAAAAATGTCATGAGTATTGAAATAATTTTATTTAGAAGAATTTTCTGGACTTATTATCAGTTGCATACCTAATATTAGATACAGATAATAAGTTAAAATAAATAACGCTATCAGAGGTAATATGGATGTGATATATTTTCAAGTTAAGACCCCGTTGGATATATTTCCTCAAAGATAATATGGACGTGGCAGAGTGTATTCTTGTTGGGGTAATTTTGGTAGACTCGATACCCATGGCATACTTACACCGAGTATGGGTAGTCAAGTTTGAAGATGGAACGCTATCATTGGTAATATGGACATGATGTGTTTTCAACTCCGTGACCTCTATTGAATATATTTGCTCAGAGGTAGTATGGACATGGCAAAATATAATTCTGTAGGGATAATTTGGTGGACTCGTACCCATGTTGTACTTGTACTAAGTACATATAACAAGTTTGAAGGTGGAATGCTATCATAGGTAATATAAACGTAATAGATTACAAATCCGTGAGGTAAAACAATACATAGGTGACATGGACATGACTGTTCTTTTTTAGGAGATTTTACTCTACTAGAAAATTTAAGGACCCATTACTTATAATGTTTTCAAGGCTCTTGAACACAAGTAATAGTTCGGGATGAAAAAATATTACACAAAATTTATTGGAAAGGAATGTGAAGATACTTCTCTAACCTCACTGTGAAAGAGAAACTTTAAGGTGGACCTATTACCCATAACGTATGCAAGACTTCTTGGACACGAGTAATAGATTTTATAATTTATATTGCTAGGGAATAAATGTCACGATGTACATTTACGTTGTTGGGTAAAGAATGCAGTAAATACAAATACTGTGTATTTTTAAATGACATGCTTTGTGTGAAAGTACAAGCTTGGTCTAGACATAGTATTTTTTGCAAAATTTGCCATTGATCGGCATCATCAACAAATCTCCGTTTCGTTTTGCCAGTCGGTATGCACCATTGAAATATAAAGATTCTACTATGAAAGGACCCTTCCACTTGGCTTAGAATTTTCTTTTGCTTTTGTGCGTCATAATCATTGGTGTCCTGGCCGTCAGAACAAGATCATCGACATAAAATATTCTTTCTTTGACTTTTCTGTTTAAGGCTCTGGAGATACGTGCCTGGTAAACCTAAATGCGCTGTTGAGCTTACAAGCGCTTCTCATCCAATGCGTCTAACTCTTGAAGTCGCAAGCGATCATTATTTTTGACAGTTAGCTCGTTAAAGAAAGCTATTCTGAGAGAGGGGATCTGGATCTCAAGAGGATGGACTGCTTTGCATCCATAGACCAGAGAATATGATATTCTACTAGTATGAGTCTGTACCATTGTCCGATAGGCCCATAAGCATTCTCCAAGTTTTTTATTCCAATCACGCTTGTTGGATAAGAAACTTCTTGAGGACTTTAATTATGGTTTTGTAGAAGGCTACTGCTAAGCCGTTGGCTGCAGGATTGTAGGCCGTAGAAGCTAAATTCTAGATCCAATTCTTGTCGCAGAACCGGTAGAATACGTGACTAGCGAATTATGGTTCGTTGTCATGAATTATCCTTCGAGGAACACCAAAACGAGAAATGACATAGTGTTTGACGAAGCTAATCACTTTGGATGTCTTTACTTCGATTAGCAATATTGCCTCCGCCCATTTGGGAAAATAATCGGTTATGGCGAGGATAAACTGATAACCTCTGGAAGAAGATAGGCTGATAGGACCAATGATATCCATTCCCCCTGCTTCGAAAGGCCAAGACGCAGTTGTAGGATGGAGGAACTCCGATGGCTGGTGCATAAAATTGGCATAAATTTGACAGGCTTTGCACTTACCAGCATAATCCATGACATCTGCCACCATGGTAGGCCAGTAATAAACCATCATCATGAGGCGGTCCTGCAACTTAGGACCTGGCTGATATGCCCCACAAGTACCATCGTGAGCTTCAAAAATGTCAAGACCTACACCCATAATAAGGGCACAAGTGGTGAACAACGCCCAGCCTACACCACAACATCGACGGTAGAACGCTGTCTGGGTCAACATAACTATTTATACATCTGCCATAATATATATAAGGTACATGTCATGTCATGTCATGTCATGTCATGTCATCTCAACTCCAATTGGATGAATAAAATATTGTGTAATAAATAATAATCAATCCTCAATCATAATATCGATCTAGAGGAAGAATGGCACTATATGGATTAGAAGTAGAAGAAATATAAGAGTCTTAATACAAGTCCAATCTCAACATAAGTCTCAAAATAATAATACATGCTGAAGTCTCCAAAAATCAAATAAAACTCATAATAAAAAGTCTAAGTCTCTCCATCTGGTGGTACTATCTCAAGTAACTCTATGGATACTGGCTCAACTGTCTTGCCATCCTGGGGCCCGTAGTGCGTAGGACACCAGTCCTTTATTGAATCATCTGAAAAATATATCCAGTCAGGATTGGAGCGAAGTACAACCCAATAGCAGTTCCAATAATTAAAAAAACTACAAAACAACAATAGTAATAAAAATACATGATGGAAGTAACTGAACTAGACAAATTCACAGAAAGAGAATCATGGTAAGCAATGAAAATAACTGAGAACAATATAATATAGAACATCACTGTATTGAACTTGAAATAAGGAAATAAAATAATAGCTGGAGCCTTAAATTATTAGCAAAATATGTGATCGGCTTGGGCCTAACACGGGCTATATAAATAAATAGGAGCTAGCATGACCACATGTGAGTTGCATAATCTGCTAGCTATCACGGGCTATATTATATCATGGGCTATAAGGTATGATAACATATTTACTAATATTCCCCCATAATCCGACCAGTACACGGATCCAAATCATGATATGTTATAACACATATACCACAATGCACGGTCTATAATATCATGCACTATGATCACGGTCTATATAACCACGAAGATGTCACGTAATTATTAAGTAATCACGAAGCACGACATGGTGATCATTGAGTTATCACGACAATAACATATCATGATAAGGATCTACATATACCAATCTGTATGACCATCGTGTCAGGAATCAAATATCTCAATACTAAATATATGAAACATAGAGGCTGTCAAATAAGGAGACTATCAGAGAATATACTCGCCTGTGGTCCTGAGCAAATATTATATATATGTATCCGAGATGGTGTCACACGCACCTAGATATAAATAGCATGTCTACATGGTGTAATAGAGTAATAATAAACTAAGATGCATTAATCTTGCTCTCTAGGCCAATACTAGGTCATCACCTATCTTCTAAGTTTATTATAAAGCCATATTAGTGTTTACTAAGTCATACTAGGTCTTGGATTAGGTTCTCACTGACTACTAACTACCCTCACTACTAAAGTACTAAATAACCACATCTGGACTAACCTATTCAACTGAGAATTGATGAACTAAAATCACTTTAACACTAACCCCACAATAACCTATAGCTACTGCTGTAGCTTAAGATCAACATCCATGTACACATCAATTGTGCGGGCCTGGATACACCCCCAGGTTCAGGTAATCCTCCAACACCTGATACACTAAGTACCATGCTCGAACCCAAGTCCTACCATGCTCGAGCCAAATTGAGATCCGAACCACTGCTACATACCAAATAGCTAATCATACAAAAATATAACCCCTTACTAACAATGACTGGTAGACTAATCATCTAACTAAATTACTAAAGCCTCTTAGTAACTAAGACTGAACTAACATAATATAACTGATAGATCTTAACCCAGTTCTATACTACACCACAACCCCAACTGAACATAATAACAACAATACCAACGCTATTGCTGATGTTGCTAATTGCTGCAACCCGACAGTTGCTCCTTTTGCCGACTGATTCATCAGTGCAACAAGACCTGATACCCACTGCTACTATTGATCCTCCATTGGTGCACTGCACAATCACTTATTAACATACACACTTATATGTATTTACATACATATACATCTATATATATACTTATATAAAATATCTACACACACACACACACACACACACACACACACACACACACATATATATATATATATATATATATATATATATATATATATATATATATATATATATATCATACGCACTAGTCATTAAATCAAACACTAGGTGTGCAATATATAATATACCAGGATACACATTCAATTATAACACCAAAACTTCCAATTCTTCAATAATGCCATTCCC
The DNA here is from genome assembly GCA_036927795.1 of Iris macrosiphon. NCBI lineage: Eukaryota > Viridiplantae > Streptophyta > Magnoliopsida > Asparagales > Iridaceae > Iris > Iris macrosiphon. Next base: position 85,407,135 of record JAYESA010000008.1, read on the forward strand.
ACATACCAATTACACACTAATATAGCTGATGCAACTTGCTGCAATAAAAATTAAAGAGGAATTGCACAAATCACACAAAATAGAGCTCTATATCATACGGTATCATACTGTATCGTGATACGGCCTACTCGTGTCCAATTGTGGATACGTATATAGTATTCCAATCTAAGTCCAAATAGCCTATATTAGTCTCATGACACACACTTAATGTGTCAATCTCATAATTCTCCAAAAATTTATACAAAAATCTATGTAAAAATCATAATACATCGCCAATTAGCCTAGAACTTGTTCATATTGGTAGCCCTATGCCATAGGGTCATTTCTAATGGCCAAATGAATGATTTGGGAGCTAGAATGAAGGAAAAATTTAAAATTTACCTATTGAGAGATGGATTTCCATTGAAATGCTCAATAGACACGATCCAGACATGATATCTTCACCAAAGCTCCTTCTTCTTGTGCTCCTTGCTTCTCCAAGCACCAAGGCTCCTTGAGGGGTAAAAATGAGAGAAAAAATATAAATAAATTGGGAGAGATTGATGGAGGGATGTAAGAATTAGGGATCTAAGAATTTGGGAATCTAAAATTGAGAGTACAAATAAAGAGGAGAGAGAGAAGAGGCTATATGGCCGGCCCTTAGCTTTCCCCCTCTCCAAGCAACAATCAATTACCAATGAGCCCCTACTTAATTAATATGAAGAATATTAGGGAATGACTAGATTGGAAATGCTTCTAACTAATGCAAATTAGGCTAATTCTTTTATTTAATTAGTGGGAATAGGTCTATTGGGCTTGGTCCATGTTGGACTTACTATTTGTCATGACAAGTCTAATTGGATTCACAAGTGTTAAGTCTAACTAATAGGATAGTCTACTAACTAATAAATAAATAGCACAACCACAATTATTAATTATTAGCACAATATAAATAAATATTAATCTCTAAAAATAATTATATGTAAATTGACTAAATTACCCTCATCTAGAAATGTAAGGGTTACAAGTCTATCCTCCTTAGAAAAATTTTGTCCTCAAAATTTAAGGAAATAACTAACCACTACAAACAATCACAACAAGCAAGAAATAATTATACCTCATGGCTCAAAAAGATAAGGGTATCGCTCGTGCATCTCGACTTCCGTCTCCCAGGTAGACACTCATGGTGAGTGATGCCTCCGTATGACGCGTACCAAGAAAATTGAATGGTTCCTCAGCACCTTCTTCCTGCGATCCAGAATCTCCACTGGCTTCTCTGGATAACTGAGAGTCGGTCCCACCTAGATCTCTGAGTGATCCAATACATGGCTAGTGTCACGGCCCGATCCCGTGGAATCGTTAGTCGTCCCCCGGGCGTGACCGCCGTGCGGGCCTAGGTTGCGCACCGCACAAGGCTAAGTATTTTTGTTTCGCATAGCGAGCACATATTCAGAGTACGCAGATAATTGAAACACATATTGAAACAAGGAAAAGTTCTCTTTTTATTGATAATATGAACATCTATTACAAACTCCTTGAACTGAGTCATAAGGATTGCCTCTATGGGCTTACAAAAGTGTTGACACAAAATGAGATAGCAGTCCTGTACATTACATCCTTACTAAACTCAAAATATAAGACCTTGCGTCGGAACGACTGCTTTGCCACAAAGTTGCATGGTTGCTTGGTGGCTAGCTTCTAACTTCAAAATGCTTCTTCTTCTTCAAAATGCTTCAAAGGTTGGCACGGTCGAGGCGTGCCTACAGCTGGACTGGATTGGGAGTTTGTCTCCTGCTCCTCGCTCGGCTCTCCTTAGCGCGGGAAACCTGTTTCAACGAGGGTCAGTACATCGAAATGTACTGGTGAAGGCAAGCTATCCCAACTATACCAATCAACACGTTGTTTTAATGAAGCATGCATATTTGTGGGTTTCTATCTTGCCTTAGTTCATTTTACAGCAAGACATATATATAGAATCATTGAAATAACTCGCCACCGTTCGGTGACATTTACCTGCCCGTCTGAACCACCTGCATAATACTTACCTTACCTTCCCTGCCAAGAAGACACAAGTTAGTAGCAACAGGTTTAAATATACAAGGGGGATCACTGGCACGTTGCCATAATGGACGGGCTAGTCTCAGTACGGAGTGCCGTGCGACGCATAGATCAGGACATCCCAAGGCATTCCGTCCTATAGCAAGCGACTATCATGAGTTCCGTCCGGATCGGATCGGTGCCAGTGCCCCAGCGACCGTCCGCAGGAACTAAGACCTTGTGCACAAGTTGTCCGTGATCAACGCAATACACTAAGTTAGCATCGAGGTAAATCAGGGCGTATCAGGAGCATGGCAGTAACAGACAAGATTTATTTTAGCATAGTCTTCCTATTGGGTTATTGCTTTGAAAATGAGTTCTATACATAGCACAGTTTTAAGAAGAAATATACATTCTAACTTATATTTATGCATATGATGAACATTTCAAATGAGCAAGCATATAAGTAAGTAACCGTTCACAGGTTTCATTGACAAGCAATATTTCCCAAGTCTATTCCCTTATTATCTTGATATCTTTTAGTTATTTACTTGGTATCGTTTGATCGGGCAAAGCACGAACACAAGATTTAGATGTGAAGACTAGCAAGTAGGGCTAGCTAATCGGGTTGGTAGCCACTCACTTTGGTAGTTGGAAGGAAAAGGAAAGAAGTGCTTTAGGAGTCCGCTCGAGCGACGCCTACAGCTGGTTCACCTGTATTGACACGAACAGCTGATCAGTACTTCTTCCTCTCTTTCCCTTATCGGAATTGAAGTGCAGTCCTAAGAACGAAAGCAATGAAATCTATTGAAACCGTTCAAGAAAACCCAAGCAAATCCGAAAACTAACTCAAGGCACGAAAGCAACAAACGACAGCGAAAACTAGGCAACAAAGAATGCAGCGGAGAGGTCCCTCCTGACTCCGCCGCTAAGTCGATCCTTGGGGCACGGTCCACTGAATATGGGAATCAATTCCGAAGAGACAAATTCATAACGAGGATGAGTTCTTGATTCAATCTATCCCGATCGAACGATACCGTCTAGTATTTCTTAGCCGCGCTTCCCGAATAGGGGGAACGAGGCACCACATCCTACCCAACTAATTGGAAGTTTGGTCCCGAAACTTAAGGAATAAAACCTACCACTAGGAAATAATGAAGGGAAGCGTTCCCTCATATCGGATTCGAGCTCCCAAGTAGATTCTTCGACAGAGTGATTCCGCCAAAGCACGCGCACTAGAGGAACCGAACGTGTCCGAAGCAGCTTTTCTTTTCTATCCAAAATTTGTACCGGCTGTTCTACATACGTCAAGTCGGGCTGAAGGTTCAGTTGTCCCAGGTCTACCACGTGGCTTGGATCGTACACATATTTTCTAAGTTGGGAAACATGGAATATATCATGTAATTCAGCTAGGGATGGTGGTAGAGCGATCTGATAAGCAACTGAAGCAACCCGCTTTAGTATTTCAAACGGGCCGACAAATCGTGGACTTAGCTTTCCCTTCGCTCCGAACCTGCTGACCCCTCGCATGGGCGAGACCTTGAGGAATACCCGGTCACCTACTTGAAACTCTAGCGGTCTCCGATGAACATCCGCATAACTCTTCTGACGACTTTGAGCTATCTTTAATCTGTCCCGAATCTGCCGAACCTTCTGGACGGTCTGCTCCACGAGCTCAGGGCCAAGTACTTGCCGCTCCCCGACTTCGTCCCAACAGATAGGAGATCTACACTTCCGCCCATATAACACCTCATACGGCGCCATTTGAATGCTTGATTGATAACTATTGTTGTAAGCAAATTCGGCTAGAGGTAGATGAAGGTCCCAACTAGTTTTCGTGTCCAAGGCGTAGAGTCGCAGCATGTCTTCGAGGATCTGGTTGACGCGCTCTGTTTGGCCATCGGTCTCTGGATGGTAGACGGAGCTGAATTTCAACTTCGTCCCCATTACTGACTGCAGGCTTCCCCAGAAACGTGATATGAATCGACCATCTCGATCGGAGACTATGGTTACGGGCACGCCGTGAAGTCGGACGATTTCGTTGAGATATATCTGAGCCAGGCGGTCGGCACTCCAAGTAGATTTGATAGGCAGAAAGTGAGCTGACTTGGTGAGTCGATCGACGATAACCCAGACTGCATCATGTCCCCGTTGCGTCCTCGGCAAGCTAACAATAAAGTCCATCGTTATATCATCCCATTTCCACTCCGGAATAGCAAGGTTCTGAAGCTCTCCGCCTGGTTTCCGGTGTTCGGCCTTTACTCGTTGACAAGCCATGCAATGCGACACAAACTGCGCCATATCCTGTTTCAAGCCGTGCCACCAAAACGTCGTGCGAAGATCCCGATACATCTTTGTGCTACCCGGATGAGAAGTATAACTAGCATAGTGAGCTTCCGTGAGTATCTCTTGTGTGAGGGCCGCGTCGTTCGGAACACATAGTCTTCCCTTTACTCGAAGCATCCCATCTGTGCTTACCGCAAAGTCGGACGCCTTTCCTGCCAAGATGAGGGCATGAATCTTCTGCAGGAACGGGTCATCCTTCTGAGCGGCCTTCACTTTGTGTAACAAGTCGGGCTCGAGGCGCAGTCGAGCTACTTGCGCCCACTTCTTATATCTTATTTTCAGTGTAATACCCAGTGATTCAAGATCTCGGCGCAGCCTATCATCAATAACCAAACTCCCTACAAACACTCGACTCAACGCGTCAGCTACTACATTTCCCTTTCCAGGCGTATATCTGATCGTGAGATCGAAGTCGCTCAGGAGTTCAAGCCATCGCCGCTGCCGAAGATTCAAATCCTTTTGAGTGTACAAGTATTTCAAGCTTTTATGGTCCGTATAGATTTCACACGGTACACCATAAAGATAGTGACGCCACAGCTTCAATGCAAACACTACCGCGGTAAGTTCGAGATCATGCATTGGGTAGTTCTGCTCGTGAGGCTTTAGCTGTCTAGACGCGTAGGCTATCACCTTATCGCGCTGCATCAGGACACATCCTAGACCCTTTCCTGAGGCATCACTATATATTTTAAAGTCATCCGGTCCGTTCGGCAGAGTGAGAATTGGGGCAGAGATGAGGCGCTGCTTTAACTCCGTAAACGAAGCTTCACAGTCCTCTGTCCAAGTAAACTTCGCACCCTTTCGTGTCAACTGAGTCAAGGGCGAAGCAATCCTAGCAAAATTTTGTATAAATCTCTGGTAGTACCCTGCCAGACCAAGGAAACTTCGGATGTCGCTAGCTGACTCCGGTCGTTTCCACTGCGTAATTGCTTCTATCTTCTTCGGATCAACTGAGATACCTTCCGAGGAGATGATATGCCCCAAAAACGAGATACTGTCCAGCCAAAATTCTGATTTGCTTAATTTGGCATACAACTTGTGGTCTCGAAGGGTTTGCAGCACCATCCGCAGGTGTCCTGCGTGCTCATTCCTAGTCTTCGAGTACACTAAGATGTCATCGATAAACACCACCATGAATTTATCGATGAAGGGCCTAAAGACACGGTTCATCATATCCATGAATGCAGCAGGAGCATTCATTAGTCCAAACGGCATCACGGAAAACTCGTAATGGCCGTAGCGGGTTCTGAAAGCAGTCTTGGGCACGTCTTCTGGCTTAATCTTCAGCTGGTGGTAACCCGAGCGAAGATCAATTTTAGAAAACACCGTTGCCCCTTGTAACTGATCAAACAAGTCATCTATCCGTGGCAGAGGATATTTGTTCCTGATTGTGACTTTGTTTAATTCCCTATAGTCTATGCAGAGGTGTAGAGTTCCGTCCTTTTTTTTCACAAAGAGCACGGGAGCACCCCAAGGAGACACGCTCGGACGGATGAACCCGCGATCAAGTAATTCCTGGAGTTGGCGCTTTAATTCATTCAGCTCTGCAGATGCCATTCTGTACGGAGGCTTGGAAATCGGCTGTGTATTTGGAAATGTGTCGATAGTGAATTCAATCTCTCGGTCTGGCGGCATACCGGGTAGTTCGCTCGGGAACACATCGGGGAACTCTGCCTCAACGGAAGTTGACTCAACATTTGCGTAGTCCTGCCGTGTGTCCCGAACCGATGCTAGGAATCCCTCACAGCCTGTGTAGAGCATTCGCCGAGCAGATTTTGCCAAAATCACCATGCAGGCCCTGGTCGCATTGTTCGCTGGACTACTGGTGTAACAGAATATGGCTTCTCCGGGCAGACGGAAAATGACTCGCTTCTCTGCACACTTAATAGTTGCTGTGCACGCGCCTAGCCAGTCCATTCCCAAAATGATATCATAGTCCCGTACATCAAGAACTAAAACATCAAGTGACAGCTTTCTCTCCCCAATACAGATATAACCGCCTAGGCATGCTGAACAGACAGGAATTTTTGTACCATATGGGGTGCTAACGCTTAAATCTAAATGCAACGGAGTCATTTTTACATTGTTCTCCGTGGCAAAGTTTGTAGAAATAAAGCTATGGGTTGCACCCGAATCAAATAGAACGCGAGCAGGTATATTATTGAAAAGTAAGGTACCTGACACGACGGTATCCGAAGCTAGAGCTTCTTCCCGTGTCATGGTGTAGACTCGGCCTTGAGCTTGATTACGCCCTGGCTGCGGCGCCGCTCGATTTGCCTGAGGAGCCGAAGTCTGATCTGGTTGTTGCGGTGGACGACGCGGACAGCTGCTAATCTGATGGCCTGGATCGCCGCAACGGAGGCAAGTCCCAAGCTTGCGGCGACAATCTTTTTCGATATGCCCTGGCTTCCTGCAAAAGTTGCAGGTCTTGCTGGTGTCTCCACGCTGTTTACCGCCGTTATTTGGACGCTTTGCAGCGTTGTTTCCTCTATCATTGCCTTAGCGTTTGTGATTGGAAGTTTGCACAGCGCTGGCAACAATGTGAGGATTCTGCGGTTCCAGGGAGAGGGCATGGTTTAAGACTTCCCTCATCGTCTGATACTGCGGAACGGCTACGTGCCCGTGAATGCCAGGACGTAGCCCTCCTTCGAATCGTCTGGCACGACTCGCTGCATCCGGTAGATAAGCGGTAGCAAATTTGGCCAGCTTATTGAATTCTGCCGAGTATTGCTTCACCGTCATGCTGCCCTGCCGGAGTTGAACGAAATCGTTTTCCCGTTGACGTCGTAGTGGTGGGGGTATAAACTCCTCCTCAAACGCGACACGAAAAGTCGTCCACGCGATCGCCTCCTCTCCATGGCCAAGTTGAAGAGATCGTCGATGCACGTCCCACCAGTCGTGCGCGTTGAGGCGAAGCAATAGTTGGGCACAGGTGACGCGCTTGTCTTCCGGCACTTCTAGGAGAGAAAAATGATCTTCAAGCTCGGCGAGCCAATCTAGGGCCACGATCGGGTCCTCAGTCCCATTAAACGGCGTGTTGCAGACCTTCTTGAAGTTGCCAAAGGGGAAGGCAGTCACTTCCCTCATCCTTGGCGCTAGCGGTGGTTCGACTTCAAGTACTGGCTGCTCCACTTGTGTAGCTGTCGTTGCGGCAGAATGGTTGGAGGCCAGGGTCTGAACAAGCTGCTGCAGGGTATCTACCTGCTTTTGTTGGACTGAGAGCCGGGCCTCTAGGTTGCTCTCGAACTTGGCTTGGCGGGCATCATCCCTCTGTCGTTGCTCCGTGAACATTTGCATCACCTGCTGAAGGGAATCTGATCGAGACATGCCCCGTTGGCTCCGAGAGCTTCCTGAAGTTTCGGAACTGCTCTCCTGAGTCATTGTCTCGCCTGGCGCCAACGCTGATGGTTGCGCTTGCGTCGTTCCTTGAAAGGAAGGTAAATTACATCAGGATCATAATGTATTATGGACTTATTGCATGAACTTATCTCATTTTGGCCTTAACGAGTTCAGGAGTTCGCACAGGGATTTATCGTTAATGAAACTTTTCCAGTTCAAGTCAAAGGAACTTTGAAGCTGTGCTCTGATACCAACATGTCACGCCCCGATCCCGTGGAATCGTTAGTCGTCCCCCGGGCGTGACCGCCGTGCGGGCCTAGGTTGCGCACCGCACAAGGCTAAGTATTTTTGTTTCGCATAGCGAGCACATATTCAGAGTACGCAGATAATTGAAACACATATTAAAACATGGAAAAGTTCTCTTTTTATTGATAATATGAACATCTATTATAAACTCCTTGAACTGAGTCATAAGGATTGCCTCTATGGGCTTACAAAAGTGTTGACACAAAATGAGATAGCAGTCCTGTACATTACATCCTTACTAAACTCAAAATATAAGACCTTGCGTCGGAACGACTGCTTTGCCACGAAGTTGCATGGTTGCTTGGTGGCTAGCTTCTAACTTCAAAATGCTTCTTCTTCTTCAAAATGCTTCAAAGGTTGGCACGGTCGAGGCGTGCCTACAGCTGGACTGGATTGGGGGTTTGTCTCCTGCTCCTCGCTCGGCTATCCTTAGCGCGGGGAACCTGTTTCAACGAGGGTCAGTACATCGAAACGTACTGGTGATGGCAAGCTATCCCAACTATATCAATCAACACGTTGTTTTAATGAAGCATGCATATTTGTGGGTTTCTATCTTGCCTTAGTTCATTTTACAGCAAGACATATATATAGAATCATTAAAATAACTCGCCACCGTTCGGTGACATTTACCTGCCCGTCTGAACCACCTGCATAATACTTACCTTGTCTTCCCTGCCAAGAAGACACAAGTTAGTAGCAACAGGTTTAAATATACAAGGGGGATCACTGGCACGTTGCCATAATGGACGGGCTAGTCTCAGTACGGAGTGCCGTGCGACGCATAGATCAGGACGTCCCAAGGCATTCCGTCCTATAGCAGGCGACTATCATGAGTTCCGTCCGGATCGGATCGGTGCCAGTGCCCCAGCGACCGTCCGTAGAAACTAAGACCTTGTGCACAAGTTGTCCGTGATCAACGCAGTATACTAAGTTAGCATCGAGGCAAATCAGGGTGTATCAGGAGCATGGCAGTAACAGGCAAGATTTATTTTAGCATAGTCTTCCTGTTGGGTTATTGCTTTGAAAATGAGTTCTATACATAGCACAGTTTTAAGAAGAAATATACATTCTAACTTATATTTATGCATATTATGAACATTCCAAACGAGCAAGCATATAAGTAAGTAACCGTTCACAGGTTTCATTGACAAGCAATATTTCCCAAGTCTATTCCCTTATTATCTTGATATCTTTTAGTTATTTACTTGGTATCGTTTGATCGGGCAAAGCACGAACACAAGATTTAGATGTGAAGACTAGCAAGTAGGGCTAGCTAATCGGGTTGGTAGCCACTCACTTTGGTAGTTGGAAGGAAAAGGAAAGAAGTACTTTAGGAGTCCGCTCGAGCGACGCCTACAGCTGGTTCACCTGTATTGACACGAACAGCTGATCAGTACTTCTTCCTCTCTTTCCCTTATCGGAATTGAAGTGCAGTCCTAAGAACGAAAGCAATAAAATCCATCGAAACCGTTCAAGAAAACTCAAGCAAATCCGAAAACCAACTCAAGGCACGAAAGCAACAAGCGACAACAAAAACTAGGCAACAAAGAATGCAGCTGAGAGGTCCCTCCTGACTCTGCTGCTAAGTCGATCCTTGGGGCACGGTCCACTGAATATGGGAATCGATTCCGAAGAGACAAATCCATAACGAGGATGAGTTCTTGATTCAATCTATCCCGATCGAACGATACCGTATAGTATTTCTTAGCCGCGCTCCCCGAATAGGGGGAACGGGGCACCACAGCTAGGGGCTACCATGTACCGTCTTAGCTGTGACATATGGAATACGTTTTATACTCCCTCTAGTGAAGGCAGTAAGTCTAGCTTGTAGGCCACTGCACCGACCCTCTCAAGAACACCAAAGGGTCCGATGTACCATGGACTAAGCTTCCCGCTTCCACCAAAGCGAATCGTACCCTGTGTGGAAGATATTGTCAGGAACACCAAATTGCCAACCTAACACAAAATACAACCTTAGCACTCCAACCAAAATACAGTAATCACAAGCAATATAAACAAAATCTATACCTCAAACTACAATGGTCTCCGGTTTCTATCGGCCCAATGCCGCTGTCTGTCCTGCGCCACCCGAAGTCTATCCTTGATAAGCTTTACCTTCTCAGCTGCATCCACGACTATCTTCGGTCCCAATAAGACTCTCTCACCAACATCATTCCATGATAATAGAGTGTGGCACCTCCATCCATACAATGTCTCAAATGGTGATATCTCGAAACTGGCTTGGTAGCTGTTGTTATAAGAAATCTCTACCATATGAAGATGATCCTCCCAAGAGCCTCCAAAATCCAAAATACAAGTGCGTAGCATATCCTCGAGGTTCTGAATAGTCCTCTACGACTACCCATCTGTCTAAGGGTGATATGCGATACTAAACTTGAGCTGAGTGCCCAAGTCAGCCTACAAACTCCTCCAGAAGTGGAATATGAAGCGACTATCCTGATCTGAGATGATGCTCACAGGAACTACATGCAATCTGATTATCTGCCGTATAAACATCTCTGCTACCTTCTCTGTAGATATATGTCACGACCCGCACCCGAAAAATCGGGCATGAGTCGTGGGTACGTCCAGCCTACACCGCAGCATCGGCGGTAGAACGCTGTCTAGGTCAACTATCTAGATAACTCACAAAAAATCTTCCATGACCTCTCCAAAAGGAGGGCAACCACGCAATCAATATATAAACCTGTCAAGATCTCAACTCCAAACGGAGGAGCAATATCATAATGATAATCAAGTACTCAATCACGAATCTAAGCACGATAAGATAACAAGAAGACTAACAACTCCAAAGTCTAACCAACAACAACTACTACAACAATCACAACATCAATAATAATAATACATCATCCAAAATAATATACAAACAAGATCTCAATCCAAAACCGGAGACAAATCCGGTGCTAAAAGCTAATAAAAACAACAACAAGGTCCTAGTAATCCCGGCTACCAACCCGGAACTCACCCCTAAACTAGAGGGTCCCTGTCTGCACCATCGACAGGCTCAGGTCCATAAAATGTCGGACACCAATCCTCCGGATACTCTGAAAAATATGTCCATTCAGGACTGGAGCAAGTACATCTCTAACAGCAGTTCTATTTAAATGATAAAAACTATAAAACAGTTATAGCAAGTAGTAAGAAGAATGAAACAAATATAAAACAAGAAATATATATAAATTACTGGTGCATAAAGGTAAAGATGCATGAATATCAGAGCAAGATAGAAATAACTGTAAGATACAAGAAATCTAAACTAAGAGTAAGTCTGTGCACATGAACGTGTAGTGAGTCCAGCATGAAAAACATGTAGTGAGTCAAGTCCAGAAACATGTAAGTGAGACCAGCAAGAAATGCAAGAGAGTCCAGACTATAAAGAATGAACTCGGTGTCTTTGAAATACTTGTTTCGATATATAAACGGCTAGGGGTAAGTACGGCTCATCGCGCACTGGGTGCGCGGCTGCTATCATTCCAGATTAGACCAGAGGGAGTGATTCCTGATGATGCCAGATAGGAATGTTTACATGTCTACTCGAGTATTTCCCCGTCCCGACTAATACAAGTGAATCCAAGACCCGACATGCAAATCAAGATGAGTCCAGCCTGAACATGAATGATGCCTGTAGGTGATGCCAGTAGTGATTCTAGAATAGAGGCCAAAAACATGAAATGTACATGTCGCAAGTAAATGAATTCAGAAATATCAGTCAGGGTCCCGTGTTGTGCCAGAATAATCAGATGATACTATACTAGAAGCTGAATCATAATAATCATCAGATAATAAAAACTATGAGAGAATGTACTCGCCTGACGTCCTGAGCAACTGGCGATCCGAACCGGTGTCGCAAGGACCTAATGCGAAAAGCAAGATTAAACAGGGTTCTAATGAGTTAAACAGATATAAAATAACTAAAAATAGGCTTCTAGGGTCGTTCTAGGTCAAACGGGTCAAACCGGTGAAATCTGGGTCAAAAAGTCAACTCTAGGTCCAAAAAGTCAACTCTGGGTCAAAACTAGGTCAAAAGTTGACTTTGGCGGTCAACCGAGTCAACTACGGTCAAGTCTGGGTCAAACTAGGGTGCTCCTGAAATTCTAGGTCAAACCGAGGTCATTAAGCTAGAAAACTCACAAACTCGCCTCCTTGAGATACCGGGATACCCTCGGTATCCGATACCTCAACCTACGCTATATACCCCGCCTATACCCTCTAAAACCTATGCTAGCACGTGTAAATATATACATATAAGCATATAAAATTACTCCAATACTATTCCTAGGCTATTGCTCAAATACCCCGCTCGAAACTCAATACCTTGGTTATCTCAAGGTATTGAGATACCTTGGTATCTCAAGGTATTGAGATACCTCTCTAAACTCAACCCGACTACCCCTCTAGCTAACTAACTATGCATAAACATATATATCTAGCTATAATCTAGGCTAAAATACATATATCTAATACGTATAGGCATATACCTAGGTATCTACATACCTTACCTTACCTTACCTTACCCTCCTCATAAATATATATGTATCTCTATATCTAGATATCTAAACTATCTACCTAGTAATATGTATATACCTATACATATAGATCTATATATCTAGCTATCCCTCTACCTATCCATCTACCTATCTAGTTATCTATCTAACTATCTAACTAGTTATCTATATCTAGTATTTACCTATCTAACTATCTATCTAATTATCTATCTATTAATCTACCTATTTACCTATCTATAGATATCTATCTATCTAGCTAGCTATATAACTATATATCTATCTATCTTTCTATTACCTATCTATCTATATGTCTATCTATCAATAATCTCTAATATCTATCTAACTATAGATCTAGTTATCTATCCATTTACCTATCTATCTATCAAACTATTTATCAATTCGTCTATCTATCCATCTACCTATTAATCTATCTATCTATATACGTATCTATCTAACTACCTATTATCCATCTATCTATCATATATCTATTTATCTATCTATGCATCTATCTAACTACTTAGCTATCTAATATCTACCTATCTATTTATACATATATACATCTCTATATATATATACACTCATACACATATGAAAAAAAAAGGGGAGGGATAAACAAGCTCGTGCGCGCGCACGGCTGAAACGCGCTCGCGCTGCACAAATGCTGCTACGCTGACCGCTGGAGCTGCTGGACCTGCTGCTGCTCGCTGCTGGAGCTGCGCTCAAGCGAACTGCTGCCTGCTGCCTGCTGCTGCTGCTGCAGGCCGCGCTGCAGCGAGCTGCTGCTGCAGGCCGCGCTGTAGCGAGCTGCTGCCGCGGTGCGCTGTCGCTGCTGCCGCGGCGCTGCTGCGCCCGCGCGCTCTGCTGCAGCCTGCTGTGCTGCTGCTGCTGCCGCGGCGTGCTGCCGCTCGAGCGAGCTGCTGCCGCGGCGCTGCCTCGCTCTGCTGGCTGCTGCAGCGGCTGTGCGCTTCACTGCCGCGGCCACACACACACAAACGCACACAAACACAAGGACACACACACATATATACAATTATACACAAACACATATCTATATATTTACACACATATATCTATATATATACACACTAATATATCTATATATATCTATACCTATACACACTCATACACTCAAACACAAATATATATATCTATATATCCTCACTCACACACACTCACTCTCACACACCCTCACACACACACTCTCACACACACTAGCACACACTCTCACAAACACACAACTACACACACACAAACACTCATACATATATATATAAATATATATACATATATACACAAACTCATAATCATATATATATATCTATAAACACATACACACACACACACATATATATATATATATATATATATATATATATATATACATATCAACACACTCACACACACTCTTACACATCTACATATATATATATATATATATATATATATATATATATATATACACACATAGGCATATACATACACAAGCACATAGATATAAATACACACATATATATATAAATATATATACATAAACACACATACATATATATATATATAAATATATATACATATAGACACTTATAAATATATAGAGAGACACAACACCACTCAACCACAACACACAACAACACGCCCCACTCACGCCCAACGACCCCGACACTCACCAACACCCTAAAATATATAAAATATAACTCAAAAACTCTAGCACACACTCCTCGATACTAACCCAACGCGCGCACAAGCCCGAAACAAGGAAACCAAGTCGAAATGGCCGTTCGGTCATTTCGACGAACACGTGGTGCGCGGCTCGAAAAACCTCGTGAAACACACACCAAACGAACTCGGAATCGGCCCAAAATTTACCCACGTGCTCTAAACGATGCCTAGATCCTAGAAAAAGTGCTCCCGTGTCGATTCTAGGTCCGTAGCGGAAACACGCACGCACTTAGAATCGGCGACGACGAAAAGCCCCAAATTCGCCCGAAATGCCCGTTTCTCTGCGACGCGGCTTCCCGTGTCCGAACGGAGACACACACTCACCCTCAAGACACCCGACAATGTCTACCTAGGTCCGTCTAACCTAGGGCATCACCCAAAATTGGGCCAAATTCGGATTCCACCCGAAATTGACACAAAACCTAGTGTTAAAGTCTCCAAACACTACCAAACTAGTTCCAAATTCCTCCCATGGATAGCCTAAGGGTCTAGGAAGGTTCTAAACTATTAATTACACTATATAAAAATAATTACAAGGGGGAAAATTAGGGTTTACCTCTTGGGAGTTGGAATTCCAAGCCAAAGTCTCCAAAATGCTCCAAATCCTCCAAACCAAGCTTCCAAGCTCCCAAATCTAGCTCCAACACCAAATCTAAGCTCTACCCACCTAGGTTAGAGAAAAATGCAAGGTTAGGGTTCAAGTAAGTAGAAGAAATGGAAGAGGGAATGAAGAAAAATGGAGAAAAACTCACCTTGAAGAAGAAGGAAGAAGAAAGAAGAAGTGGAGAAGAAGAAGAAGTGAAGAAGAAGAGTGGAATGAAAAGAGGGGGGAGAGGGCTGCTGTCCACGGGTGGGGAGGGCTGAATGGGTCGGCCAAAGCACATAAAAAGGGTTACACAAGTTTCTAAATTCCCAAAACGCCCCTATTTGACTTGGTTTCGGGTTCCGGGTTCCAAAAGCACTCAAACTAGCTCCAAATCTCTCCAACTAACCCACTAAAAATATAATAAATATTCTAAACCCAAAAATAAGTCTCACAGGGGTGTGGGCTGGGTCGGATATGGGTCCACTAGGGTCGGACATGGGTCCAAGCTAGCCAAAATCCTAAAACAATCAATACAAATATAATACAATCATTAATTAAATATAAATACAATTAATTATAAATAATACATAATTAACCAAATTAAAATAAAAAAATACCCTGCTCTAGAAATGGGGTAGTGACAATATACCCACTTTAAATGGCAAGAAGTGGACTGATTTGGTCAACCTGTCTACGATGACCCAAATCGCGTCTTTACCTCCTGGAGAACGCGGAAGCTCTGATACAAAATCCATCGTCACATGCTCCCACCTCTACTCTGGAATAGGTAAAAGCTGAAGTAATCCACCTGACCTCTGTCTCTCTGCCTTTACCTACTGGCATACCAGATATCTGGATACGAAGCTCTCCACCTTTCGCTTTATACCATACCACCAAATATGCTCTCTCATATCTCTATATATCTTGTTGGCACCTGGATGCATAGAGTACTGATATTGATGCGCCTCCTGAAGAACCTCCTCGTGCAAACCTCCTCGCACAAAGCTCCACTCGGCACACACAACCGGGTACCGTGCCGCAATGATCGATCCTCTGCAATAGTGAATTCCTTTGCTAATCCTATCTGAACCTGCGCACTGATGCTCCTCAGAGACTCATCCTCGAATTATGCAGCTCTAATCTGGTTTATCAACACCGACTTTATCTGAAGTCCCCATATCTGTCTTGCAACTCCAGGAACTAGAACCTCTCTACCCAAGCTATCAAGATCGGCCAATAAATATCTATACCTTGTCAATTACATAGCCAAAGGATACCTACTCAAGGCATCCACGACTACGTTGGCCTTCCCTGGATGGTACTGTAATAAAATATTGAAGTCCTCAATTAACTCCAACTATCGCCGCTGCCTTATGTTGAGCTCTTTCTGTGTAAACACATACTTCAAGCTCTTGTGGTATGTAAAGATCTCCACACGCTCTCCGTACAAGTAGTATTTCCAAAACTTTAAAGCAAAGATGTCTGCTACCAACTCCAAGTCATGGGTAGGATAATTATTCTCAAGAGGACGTAATTACCTAGAAGCATAGGCAATCACCTCCCCGTTCTGCTGTAATGCACATCCCAAACCCTTACCCGAAGCATCACGATAAATGGTAAAACCTCATATCCCCGATGGCAACGTCAATACTGGAGCTGTAGTCAAGCTCTTCTTCAACTTCTCAAAGGCGTCCTGACACTCCTCAGTTCAGATGAACTCTACGTCCTTCCTGGTTAGCCTAATTATCGGCTCTGCAATATGGAAAAATACTGAACAAACCTCTAATAATAGCCTTCCAACCCAAGAAAGCTCCTGATCTCTGCAACTGATCTCGGGGTAGACCACAACTCAACTGTTAATATCTTCTTTGGGTCTACTGAGATTTTATCTCCTGTAATCACATGCCCGAGGAATTCAACCTTATCAAGAAAGAACTCACACTTTGAAAGCTTTCCATAAAGCTTCTCCTTCCTAAAGGTCTCCAGAACTATCCTCGTGTGCTTCTCATGCTCCTCCGGGGTCTTCGAATATATCAATATATCATCAATGAATACCACCACAAACTGATCAAAGTACTGATGAAATACCTTATTCATCAGATTAATGAATACCGTCGGGGAATTAGCCAACCCAAACGACATCACCAAGAACTGAAACTGCCCATACCGAGTCCTGAAAACTGTCTTCGGAATGTCTTCCTTCTTCACTTTCACTTGATGGTACCCCGACCTCAAGTCTATCTTTGAGAATACCTTCACTCTGCTCAACTGACTAAACATATCATCAATCCGCGGCAACGGTATTTGTTCATGATAGTGAGGTTGTTGAAAGCCCTGTAGTCGATACACATACGTACCAAAATATCCTTCTTTGGTACAAATAATACCATAGTACCCCATGATGATAAACTGGACCTGATGAAGCCTTTGTCCTGCAACTCATCCACCTGCTTCTTTAATTCTGCTAGTTTGCTATTGTTAACCCTATAGATGTGATATGATATCGGCTCTACGTCTGGCACAAAATCTGTAGAGAACTTAACTTCTCGGTCGAGTGGCAAACCCGACAATTCCTCCGGAAAGACATTCATAAATTCTGCAATCAAAGGATGTTGTGGCTCTTGCTCTCCCACCGAAGCTCCATAAAAGACTCTGTCGCTCTGCCCGCTGCTCCTCTGGCGAACACAAACTTTGGCTCTCCTGGCATCTGAAATAAAACTCTGCCTCCACGATAATCGATACTAGCATGGTGCCTACTCAACCAATCCATCCCGAGTACTATATCGTAGTTTGGAAGTGTCATTACGAGTAGACATATGCTCAACTCTCAGCCTCCCAGAAAAATTCTTCGATCCTTTCAAACATCACTGACCAGGATAATGCCACCCCGGTTGTGATCTTGTAAGTCCTCTCCAACGGTTCAGTCTCAAGATGATGCTTCAAAGCAAAATATACAGATACGAAACTATGTGAAGCACCGTAATCAAATAAAATATGAGATAAAAAAGAATCAAGATAGACTGAACCTGAGATGACATCTCCGACTGGCTTCTTCTTCTCGACTATCATGGTGAAAGCTCACCCTTGACGTTGAGCACCTCTTTGCTGCTGATGGTGCTAAGCGAACCACTACTGTTGTGGCGGTAACGGAGGTCCCCTCTGCTGTCCCGCTTGTGATCTCGTAGGTGCTCTCTGTTCTTGGTCTCCGTCCTGACCTGCTCGAATGGGAGCTAGAACATAATCTCGCAACTGGTGGCCTGCCTCTCGCAATAGAGGCATACCCCAAGTCTCTTCCTACAGACCTTCTGTGTATGTCCCATCTTTCCATAGTGAGTAGACTGTGGGGCATGAAGTGCTGGTCTCAGGGCCTGATGTGCTTGCTGTACCGGTGCCCGAAATGGTGCCTAAAAATGTTGTCTTTGCTGCAGCTGAAAGTGCCTCTACTGCTGCTGAAAGTTGTTTGAATAAACAAAAAAAATGAGAGAAGAAGAGGGTTTATACGAAACCTTTCTTTTTTTGCTTATAAACAAGAAAAAGAGTACAGTTAATCCTATACGAGGATGTTAAGTACAATAAAAATGATTTTGGGGAATAATTGCTATAGGAGTCTGATCTGCGGTCGATCACTTTGTCCCTTAGACCACACGATGATGAAGAAGTGCTGTAGAAGAAGAGAAAGCTTTAAAAAGTTGCAAGTGGGATTGAATTCTCGTTGCCAAAGTTGTCAATCAACACTCTCTATCTGTACTCTCTGTCTTTGATCTCTTGATCCTTGATTCTTGATCCTTGATCCCCCCGATCCTCCTTATACCTTGTGACCAGGGGTCTCTATTTATAGAGATTAGTCATAATAACTATCCAGTTGGCGTAGAAGCCAAACTGTGAAAAAAGTTGCATCTTTTACGCGAAGGTTATAATAACTGCTACCCACATTCGAATGACCTTCTAAATCTGCGTATGACACATGTTCCATTATAAGGTAATGCGTATAACTGCTTCTCGAAGATCTCGGTATACAAGCCACGTAGGTAATTGCCCCCCCTGCGTAACGATGGTTGGCGTAAAAGCCAAATAACTGTTTTGTTGGCGTAAAAGCCAAATAGCTGTCTTGTTGGCGTAAAAGCCAAAGAGCTGTCTTGTTGGCGTAAAAGCCAAAGAGATATCTTGTTGGCATAAAAGCTAAATAGCTGTCTTATTGGCGTAAAAGCAAAAGAGCTGTCTTGTTGGCGTAAAAGCCAAACTCTGCGTAAAACTTGATGGTGCATGAATAATAGATAACCAGCATAAAATAGCCAATTATCCATCATGACTAAGGTCTTGAGCGTATTCTGTGCCAAATAGCCTTATCACATACCTTTACAAATATAGCCTGAGATGGCGTATTTCGAGGAAATAGCATACGGCGTACTCCTATAGTTGAAAATGGCCTGGTTGGCGTAAAATGCAAGGATGGTGATGTGAGCGTATTAGTCACAGTTTTAGCTTTTTCAGTCAATTATCCATTACGACTGAGGTCTTGAGCGTATTTCAGGCTAAATAGCCTTATCACGTACCTTTGCACATATAGCCTGAGCTGGCGTATTTCGAGGAGATAGCATACAGCGTACTCCTATAGTTGAAAATAGCCTGGTTGGCATAAAATGCAAGGATGGTGATGTGAGCATATTAGTCACAGTTTTAGCTCTCCCAGTCATGACAAAATCTGTAGAATAGAACCAAATCTCGTGTATTAAATGCAGAGATATGCCTCGAGCTCTGTGCAGAAAATAATTTTTGATGTGGCATCTGATTTTGTCTTTATCTTGAGCGTAAAAACTCACTTTTGCCCATGTAGAATAAGCAGCGTATTCTTTGAATGCGTAAAAATGACTTGTATCAAGAATATGTCACTAAACGACAGCCTGGGTCTCTGTGCAAAATTATCATCACAGTCGTCCTCTCGATCATCATGCAGTACTTTTGTTAGGAGTTAGGTTCACTGTTTTGTCTGACAAATTCATCCGAGGAATACGAAAAGTTCCTCGTACAACTTTACGCTTCATTAAAAATAACGTATTTTAAACTTTACACAGGAGGGTAAAGCAACCTTTTATGCCGAAACAGCCTTGAAGCACTGGTTTACGCGGACAGTTCTGACGCTCTTACTTTACGCCAAACAGCTCTGAAGCCCTGTTTTACGCGTACAGCTTTGAAGCCATATTTTATGCCACACAGCCTTGAAGCTTTGTTTTACGCAGACTTCATGTATGTTGGGAGTTTTGGCTGTATAATACGCATACAATTCCCCAGCATATTTTATGCTTCTACAAGGCCCCCTTCAAAGTTTTTAAATTCCTCGTAATTTGAAATACTTTGAATGAAGCATGAAATGAAGTTATTTGTATGACTTCCAGGCCTTGACACATTTCTTACACGTGCTGTGAGTCTCATGTAGGGCACGATCCTGCGTATGTGGTTGGCCACCTGTACATGTAGGCGTGCGACGAATAGGGTATAACTGCTAATACTGATGCATGTTAGAAGACTTAGCAGTTATTAGTAGGCGGCGCATAGACTATCATGGTACGATGGTCCAATCCTTGTCCTTATTTGGTTGTAAGGTTGGACTACTGTTCTAACGATAGGCTATGAGCCAGAGTTACGACAACATGGCGTAGTAGCTAAGGCGTGTTGTGGATACAATATGCATAGATCATTGGGCGGGGAGGACGACTAGTAGGCGTATGGGACACCCCACTTTCTTTATTCAGATGCCACGCTCGACGGAGTGATATGGACGATATATACTATACAGATGTCACACTCTTCGGGGTAATTTGGACGATATATATACTGTGCAGATGCCACACTCTTCGGGGTGATATGGACGTTATATATTATGCAGATGCCATGCTCTTCGGAGATGGACGTTATTACTGAGTGCCCTCCTATGGGGGAATATGTGGCATATACTGGCCAGTTGTCACGATTGGTGAATTACGTCAGCATATGTCTAGCCTACACCTTCCCATACACTCAAAGTTGTCCTCAAGTTGCATTTTACTTAGATGGTTAGGGTACCCTTGAGTTTTTACAGTATTTACTTTATGGCATGCTTTTATGTATCTTGTTATGTCCCTCTGAGGACCTGGTCCCTTTCCAGGTGTATTGTTCATGAGTATTTGCAGAAGCACAGATTCGGACTGGCTACTTATATTGCGAAAGGTCTTCCCTCCGAGCCTCGTGACGGTTGGAGGTTGTATTTATATTGTATTTGTCTTGTTCATTCTTTATTCTGGTTCGGCAGTGGATTTGTTTTCATCCGACTGTCATCTTGAGATACCTTATATTGAGATCTAGTTCCTAGATATTAGTCATTTATTTATATATGACTCATGTGGATTAGATTTAGTTATGCTCTGAGATATATATGTTTACCACTTGTGAATTGTTATTCATATTATAGCGTACGTGTGTTATAGTTTCTATATAGTGGAGTGCCATATTCATACGGCTGGAATGCTTACATGTCCTAGTCCTACGTATTTTTGGGACTGGGCGTGACATATTTTTATTGGTGGCCGATGTAGGTCGAGAGCATATTGTCTCGGTTACGTTACTGTACCGAGCAAGCCTGCAGATAGGATTATAGTATAGGATCTCATCCACAATTGACTATGACTTATCTTCCTTCCAGTCTGTTCTATTTGAATAATTGTATCCTACTTGATTCCTGTACTTCCCTGATAATTCCTTGAGTATAGCCCCCTCCTAGAATATATAAGTCCCTGTTGTTAGATGATAAGCAGGGTAACCTTCCTATTAAGAGTACAACTAGAGTGTTGACACACCACTAAGTTTAGAATATTTAGTGAATCCTAATATTCCTTATCTATAGATTGGTTTACCAATACCCCTTGATGTATTATGAAGACTTGAGAGTAGTATAGACACTACTAGAGTTAGTTAGAAGTTTTATCATAATGTTTGACCCAAGTATTGAGGAACCCATAAAAAACCAAAATTGAATATTATGACTGAACCTAACCTTCATAGTTAGATAGTATTGGAGAACTATAAACTTAGATCATTGTCTTGATATTAGCAGGCAGCACCTAAGGAAACCTAGAGGAATGGATCTAACTTTCCCCTTGATCATACCTCGAAAACACATATTAGCATACCACCTCACCTTAGGAAAATCATGATCTTATCTAGAGTCTGCCAAATTTTTATTTTATACCTCGTTCTCTGCAACCTTAGCACTCGCTATTTGTGCGACGACTGATTATGCTTTTTTCTTCCTTTCTTTCGACTCGTGCCACTTGACACCTCTAATTATAGACCAAGTGATGGTATTCTATGATAGGATATATAGTTTGCTAAGGTATAGTTCTAACCTTGAATTTTGAATTGTGTGCCTTGTAGTTAGAACCTGAAAGTTGAGTTGTTCATTTAGATTATGATGATTACCCCTAGTTGTAGATCACGTATTTGTACCCCCACCTCGATACAAGTTAGATCCTTTCCCCTTGAGGCCAGTAACTTTCCATTTTTACTATTGACACTTGCTCTATGAGCACTATGATTAAGACTTAGGGTGACCATTACCTATATAATGCAATAGGGGACCCTAATAAGTACCAAGATATTTTCTCGTAAACCCCAATTAGAGCTTCCGCTTTATTTACATGTGCAAGGTTATTTTGTAGATTTTCCTTAAGACTGTCCCAGTATTAGTTTATTTGTTTTAAGATTAGGTAGTATGTCTCACAACATAGTATCACATAGTCCTCGGGACCTATTATTGAAGTGTAACTGAACAACATTAACTGTATGCTAGCTTAAGACGACAATGCTCATTCAGACTGTGGAACTTAGAGGCTATACCCCTACTTTGTCGACTATCGACTTAGACAAGGAATTAGTATGATAACTGTTGAGATTGTGGAGTCTTATCTCTTCTGTGAACTTGAATTATTTCGTAATTTCTCTCATCATAATCTAGCGTATTTATAATTTTGTACTACCTTGACTTATGTTGCTACTATAGCCTAGTTTTGCAAGCTTATTCTTTATCGAACTTGTTCATGATATGGATTATTGGAGCGCTACAATAATATATTTCAGAATCAGTGTATTACGGTCTGATCAACCATTGTACGCTTGGTTCGCCCTTCGCAATACTACTTTACGTGGATTGAGATATAGTTGACTAGTAGACACATGTACTTACCCTTTAGATATGTCTGAGCGGGTCATATTAGTTACATAACTATACTGATACGAGCATGCGAATAAGGATTTACCAAATATGATTTCAATCCACAACTGCCTTGACAATTCCCTTTGAATTCTCTAATCGCCTTGATCTCCATACTTCTATTCTAGTACCTTTTCCTTGAACTATTTATCATTGTTTTTCGTCTTCCCTTATTTCGGAAAGACGAAACCTCGTGCTTGGTATAAGTTTGATATACAGATAGTACTAGAGGTACCCATAGGCCAATCGCATTATTTGGTGACTGTCTTTTATAATTGATTAAAGGCCTATCATATATGATATAATCGGTGTTAAAGTTTTTAGGATTAAATGACATGAGAAAAATAAATTGAGGAACACTTTCTTAAAGTGTATAGCCTTATACGATAGATGGGTAGATTCTAAGTTGGGTAGAAGTCGCGTTGTTAATTTGAGGTTAAATTCTTTCAGATTGTGATCAAGTAGGATTAGATGGAGAGATTGTCATTTTTTATATGGAGAATTTTAGAAGAAGGAGTTAGATGATGAGTATTTAAGGAATTTTAAAATCTTGATATTGCGGACCAAATATTTATACTTAAGTACATGATTTAAATTTTGAATATTGAAGGTAAAATCATCAATTTGAATTTCGAGGATAAATATAGAATCTCAGACTTGAACATGGGTGGATTGAATTTTAATTTTTTTTTTACAACTTGATGATTTGAATAAAGAG
This sequence comes from Iris macrosiphon, assembly GCA_036927795.1. Classification (NCBI taxonomy): domain Eukaryota; kingdom Viridiplantae; phylum Streptophyta; class Magnoliopsida; order Asparagales; family Iridaceae; genus Iris; species Iris macrosiphon. Next base: position 85,430,930 of record JAYESA010000008.1, read on the forward strand.
TCAAAATTCGATTGTTGGATTACGTATTTGAAATATTGATGGATGTGAATTAAATTTAAAAAGTTAAAGAATACAAAAAAAATTATAAGTGAAAATAGGAATAATATTGGACTCGAATTATTTTCTAGAGGAGATTATGATTGTTGGAAATCATGAGGTAAAATTTATATGCGTATTTAATTCTTGAAGATTTATATGGATTTAATTTAAATTTGGATATTGATAATTTGAAAAAGTGAGAAGAGATTACAATAGGTTAAATTTTGATTGGAAAAATGATTATCTTAATCTTGAAGTGATTGCGATGGATATGATTAGGATTATCGCAAAGAGAATGCGATTGACTTGCCTTATAAACGTGAAAGAATTAACAAATTATGCCTTATTAAATTTCGAGAAATTTTTTTTTTTAGTTGGCTAGATTGTAAACCCCCTGACCAAAAATTAGATCTACTTGGCTTAAATAGTGAGACTGAGGCTAGCTCGAATCCAATTAGAAATAGAACACGGTATTTTTATTCCAACATTGAATCACTTAACGCACCTTACTGTTGCTTCGATAATTGGAGCACTACACTAGCCACTGCCTTCCTACAAACTTTACATCCTTGTCCTAGACATGTCCGCCATCTATTCTGACCTTTGTCGCGACTTATAATCATGCTTTCTTGTGCTACATTTTAGTCGCACAACCTTCATCGCAGACGTTATTTCTTAATCCTAAAATAATTCTAACTTTGTATCCTTGTGCGTTCCAATCAAAATTTGGAGACACAATTTTCACCCGTTTCGTACAACCCAATCTATGATAATATTCTATCCTGAGCCCTCTATGCCCATGCCACTTGCGTCCACCTAATTTTAGCCCCATGTACTTCTAATTAATTTTTGAACGCCTTGCGCCTTAATTTTGATTATTTAATCCAATTTCCATCTTTGTGTAATTTTTCAATTATTGGGTGCTTTTATGCAAAAGTGCATTAAGATGTCCCCACCATTGGACATGACACATGAAAAAACCTATTTTTTGTTCATATGAATTTCTCCATGATCCTTGGAATGTGCTACGCGCAACATCGCCCACTCCTTTAAATCTAGCCTTGCATTTAAACAATGCAAATCTTATGCCATCCTTAACTTTCTACCGTGGCTTAGTTTTTAATTTCGAGGACGAAATTTCTATAAGTTGGGTAGAATATAAAACCCCTGATTCTAAAATTCGTATTTACTTTTTTTATTATTAATTATTAATTTAATTATAGTAATTATGTGCTAAATAGGAAAAATAGATTTTTATTAAATTTTATTTTAGGTGTTGGTGCACTTAGGGAATTTATGGAGCCATTAAATTTTTTTTCGAATTTATTTCATGTAGGAGACCCCTTAAGTAGTTGCTAGCTTAATGGTATGTATTAGTATAATTCTAGAATTTTTCTATGAGTATATACGTGTATATGTAAATATATATATATATATATATATATATATATATATATATATATATATATATATATATATATATATTTAAAGGAAAATATAAAAGAGTTAGAAAAAAAGAAATATATAATTTATATATATATCTTATTGGACCTGCTACCCATTAACTTCCTACCCGCTACTACCCACCCGTTAACATTAAGTCACCCGCCCCCTTTTTGTAGCAGCACATAGCAGCAAAGCCCCCACCCGCTGACTTTAGCAACAAGAAAAACCCACACCCCCTTAAATCAACTACACAGCAGCCCTTAAGCCACATGCGACCCTCCCCCTCTCTACTCTCTTATATATCTATATATATCACCTATTTCATCCTAAAACCCTAACCCTAGATCATCTAAACTCTTCCTCTTCCCATCTAGACCTAGAGAGCGCCGCCACCGCAGCCGAAGAGAACCGCGTGAGGCCGTCCAAATCAATCCCGATGACCTCGACCCCGCGTACCCCGCAGAATTCAGCAGCGAGGTACCTGTGTTCCCGTGCAGTTTTTCGTCGTCTCGCTCAACCAAACGCCACCCCGCCTTCACCGGTACGCTTACCCCTTAACTCTCTTCCATATTTGTGTGATATTAGACCTCGAACAATGCGTAACCATAGGCGAAAACAACGCCAAAGTTGGCAGAAAAAGACCAATTTCTGGGATCGCAGGAAACTGCGGTGATCACCTATGTTCCCGGATTCGTATCTCCCACCACAGAGATCTAAATTCGATAATTCTTTTTGGTATGCGTAGACCACTTGACCTAGTTTAATTTCTGTTAAATAACCCTAGATTATTAACTGTTGTAGGTAGAATTAAATTCGTTGGAAACCCCATAAACATACTTTTTCCAGATTTCTAAAAGTTGTGAAACGGAGCGCGTCCCGCCAAACGGGACAACCCCGCCGTGTACCAAGTGTACCAAATGGTGCACACAGCGTAACCGGACATGTGAGAGTTCACGAAAACTGATTCGGACGAGTGTGCGCGCCGAAATCAGCCCGTATCTGCGAACAATTCCCGTGTCGTAACTTTTGCGAAAGTCGCGCGCATTTTGTGCACACTCGTCAGATTGGGACAAAACTTACGCCACTGGACTCGTGGTATCGCGCTGGTCCTGTGACCCAATTTTCACGCAATTCTGAGACAGTTAACCAAGTCGCCAATTGGCGGGCCCTATGGTTGACTTTTTGAGCAAATTTGTGTTCGGCTCACCGGAATCCATATCTGGACATACCGTTGAGTCCGTATTGACATTTAGAGTTTGTTTGACCTATAATTTATTCCATTTAGAGACTATCATCCTTGGCACGCTTTTCGGTGCAAAGTAGCCCACATGTAGAGCCCGCTTTGACCCAAAATTATCATTTTGCCCCTGTATCCAAATTGGATGAAAGGGAAGTGCTTTTTAGCTACTTTGCTTATTCTGGGAACGTTAGTGATGTTTATTTCAGCATCTGGAGACGTTCATTCTGAGGCCGTAGTTTCTGACCCTTGGTGTTTGACATCTGGATATTTCACTCTCCACCTCTCTTGCCACGCAAATATAACTTACCTTGTTGTACTGTTTAAATTCTGTATTTATTATTTGCATATTTATATTATAAAACTGTGCGCGTTCGAGAGATACTCGGGTGCAGTCAACGAATGCGTTGACGTTAGGACTTATGTCTAACCTAGTGTCTAGTAGACCCACCTAAAGTTGTGGATTTATTGGTATAACTTCCAGGCCTTGACACATTTCTTACACGTGCTGTGAGTCTTATGTAGGGCACGGTCCTGCGTATATGGTTGGCCACCTGTACGTGTAGGCGTGCGACGGATAGGGTATAACTGCTAATAGTGATGCATGTTAGAAGACTTAGCAGTTATTAGTAGGCGGAGCATAGACTATCGTGGTACGATGGTCCAATCCTTGTCCTTGTTTGGTTATAAGGTTGGACTACTGTACTAACGATAGACTATGAGCCAAAGTAACGATGCCACATCGTAGTAGCTAAGGCGTGTTGTGGATATAACATGCATAGATCATTGGGCGGGGAGGACGACTAGTAGGTGTATGGGATACCCCACTTCCTTTATTCAGATGCCACGCTCGATTGAGTGATATGGACGATATATACTATGTAGATGCCACACTCTTCGGGCTGATATGGACGATATATATATTATGCAGATGTTACACTCTTCGGGGTGATATGGACGTTATATATTATGCAGATGCCATGCTCTTCGGAGATGGACGTTATTACTGAGCGCCCTCCTATGGGGGCATATATAGCATATACTAGCCAGTTGTCACGATTGGTAAATTACGTCAGCATATGTCTAGCCTACACCTTCCCATACACTCAAAGTTGTCCTCAAGTTGCATTTCACTTAGATGATTAGGGCACCCTTGAGTTTTTACAGTATTTACTTTATGGCATGCTTTTATGTATCTTGTTATGTCCCTCTGAGGACCTGGTCCCTTTTCAGGTGTATTGTTCATGAGTATTTATAGGAGCGCAGATCCGGACTGGCTACTTATTTTGCGAGAGGTCCTCTTTCCGAGCCTCGTGACTGTTGGAGGTTGTATTTATATTGTATTTGTCTGTTTATTCTCTATTCTGGTTCGGCAGTGGATTTGTTTCCATCCGACTATCATCTTGAGATACGTTATATTGAGATCTAGTTCCTAGATACTAGTCATTTATTTATATATGATTCCTATGGATGAGATTTAGTTATGCTCTGAGATATATATGTTTACCACTTGTGAATTGTTATTCATATTACAGCGTACGTGTGTTATAGTTTCCATATAGTGGAGTGCCATATTCATACGGCTGTCATGCTTACGTGTCCTAGTCCTACGTATTTTTGGGACTGGGGCGTGACAAGTTGTGAGCAGGCCTTCGCTGCTGTTCAAAGATCTGCCGCGGTGTTGTGCGCGCGATCGGCGGCGGTCTGCGGTCACGGTGGCGGGCGACGCTAGTGGTCGGCGGTAGTCGGCGTCGGGGCTGGCTCTGGAAGCGGCGGTCGAGTTTGAAATATAGATATTAGGGTTAGGGTTGTGGGGAGAGTTCATTAAGTATATATATAGAAGAGTGGATGGGGTCTCGGCTCAGCGAGCGATAGGTTTAGAACTATATAGTTGCTGTTGTTGCTTAAGTTAAGCGGGCCGGGTAGGAGATAACGGGTTGGGTAGTGGGTAGGTTAGGATTTTGATCCATTTTCATTTTCTTATTCTTTTTCTTTTTCTTTTTTTTTCTTTTCTTTCTTTTTCTTTCTAATCTATTTTATTTCTATTTTCTTTTCTTTTTCTTTTATTCTTTTATAATAAACTATATATATATATATATAATTCTACAAATTATATTAGTGCATACCATTAAGCTATCAACTGTCCACAGAATCTCCTACATGGAATAAATTAAGAAAAAATTATAATTGCTCCATAAATCCTCTAAATGCATCATCACCTAAAATAAAAATTAAATAAATTATATTTCTCCTAATTAGCTAATAATTACTATAAATTAATTAAATAATTACTTAAAATAGTTAATACGGTTTTTAGAATTAGGGGTTTTACATTCTACCCAACTTAAAACAATTTTGTCCTCGAAATTAAAGTAGGGTAGGGTTCTCTCTATCTAATCTTACTTGGTCACAATCTAAAAGAATTCACCTTAAGTTTAATAATGCAATTTCTATCCAACTTAGAATTTTTTCATCTATCACATAAGGCTGTACATCTAAGAAAACTATTCCTTAAATTATTTAATCATGCTATTCAATTCTCAAAACTTTAACACCAAATATATCACATATGATATGCCTTAATTGCAAAAGATAGTCAGGGATTGGCCTATGGGGTATATCTAGTAATTTTTGTGTATCAAACTTATACCAAGCACGAAGTTTTGTCTTTCCGAGATAAGGGAAGACGGAAAGCAATAATAAAGAATTCAAGGTGGAGGTAATAGAATACAAGTACGAGGTTCAAGGAGGTTAAAGAATTCAAAAAAAGAGTTGTCAGGGCAGTTGTGGATTGAAATCCTATTTTGGTAAAATCCTATTCGCGTTCTCGTATCAGTATAGTGATGTAACTGATACGATATGTTCAGATACGTCTAGGGGCAAGTATATTCGTCTACTAGTCGACTATATATCTCAATCCACGTAAAGTAGTTATGCGAAGGCGAATCAAGCGCACTAAGGTTAGCTAGACCTTAATACACCGATTCTGATTAGGAAATTGTATCATTGTGTGCACCCAATAATACATATGTCATGAGCAAGCTCGATAAAAGAATAAGCTTACAAAAACTAGGCTATAATAGCAGCATAAGTTGAGGTAGTCCAAAAAAATATAAGTACGCTGGATTAGGATTAAAGAAGCTACATAATAATTCAAGTTACCAAGAAGATAAGACTCTACAATCTCTATTGTCATACAACTCCTTGTCTAAGTCGCTAGTCGACCAAATAGGTTATGGACCTCTAAGTTCTTACGGTTTGATAAACAATATCTTCTTATATAAGCATATAGTTAAGGTCATTCAATTATACCTCATTAATGAGCCCAGAGGACGATGCGTTACTAGGTTGTGAGGCATACTACCCAACTTAAAAGAATTAAACTAATACTGTAACTGCTTTTAGGGGTTTCTATAAAATAATATTGTTCTTGTAAATAAAGTAGAAACTCTTATTGGGGTACACGAGGAAAAGATCTTGGTACCTATTAGGGTATCCTATTGCATTATATAGATAATGGTTATCTTAAGTCTTAGTCATAGTGCTCATAGAACAAAGGTCAATAGTAAGAATGGAAAAGTTATTGGCCTTAAGTGAGAGAGGATATAACTTGTATCGAGGTGGGTACAAGTTACGCGATTCAAAACTAAAGAATAATCATCAAGTTACAATCTACAAGAACAACTCTAAAACTATCAAGTTCTAACTACAAGGCATATAAATCAAAATTTAAGGGTTACAACTATAATCCTAGCAAAATATATATCCTAACATAGAATAAAATCACTCGGTCTACAATCAGAAGTGTCAGGTGGCACGAGTTGAAAGATGAAGAAAAGAATAATGTAATTTAGTCGTCGCACAATTAGCGAACGTTAAGGTTGCAGAGGAACAAGATATGAACTTAAATAGAAAGTCTCTAGATAGTATCATGGTTTTCTAAGGAATAGCTGGTATGATACTCTTCTGTGTTCGCGGTATGATCGAGGAAAACATTATATTCATTCCTCTTGGCTTCCTAAGGTATTGTTCTGCTAATATTAAGACAAGAAGCTAAATTTAAGTCCTCTAATACCATCTCACAATGAAAGTTAGGTTTAGTCCTAATATTCAATTTTGGATTTCTATTGGTTCCTCAATGCTAGGGTCAAACAATATGGTTAAATTTCTAACTAACCCTAGTATTGTCTATACTACTCTCAAGTCCTTCATAATTGTATCATGGGATAATGGTAAACCAATCTATAGATAAGGGATACTAGGGTTCACTAGATATTCTGAACTTAGTGATGTGTCTACATTCTAGTTGTACTCTTAATAAGTGTGTTACCCTAGTTATCATCTAACAACAAGGGTTCCTATATTCTAGCAGAAGGCTATACTCAAAGAACTATTAAGGAAGCACATGAATCAAGCAGGATGCGATAGAACGGATAGGAAGGCAGATTATTCATAGTCAACTGTGGATGAGATCCTATACTCTAATCCTAGGTGCAGGCTTGCTCGGTACAGTAACATAACCGAGACAATATGCTCTCGACCTGCATGGGCCACCACTAAAAATATGTCACGCCCCAGTCCCAAAATACGTAGGACTAGGACACGTAAGCATGCCAGCCGCATGGATATGGCACTCCAATATATGGAAACCATAACGCATACGTACGCTGTATTATGAATATCAAATCCACAAGTGGTATAAATCTATCACAAGTCACAGGGTATAATCTAAATCTCATCTACAAAAAATCATAAAGAAATAAATAACCAATGTCTATGAAACTAAATCTCAATATATAGCATCTAAAGATGATAGTTGGATGGAAACAAATTCACTAATATATAAGTGCAATATAACAAACATAATATAAGAATATCAGCTAATAATCACGGGGCTCGAAGAGAAGACCTCCTCGCAATATACGTAGCAAGTCCGGATCTGTGCTCTTGCGAATACTCATGAACATCTACACCTGGAAAGGGACCAGGTCCTCAGAGGGACATAACAAGATACATAGAAGCATGCCAATAAAGCACTAAAATAAATATCCAATGAGTCACCTAACCATCTATGTGAATGTAGTTTAAGAACAACTTTATAACTAGTGGGCTATCTGGCCATAAAATAGGATTGGCATGATTCTTTCGAAGAATCAGGGGCCTACAAAGCATGTCGTCTTTTGAACGCCAGAGGCTGCCTATAATAAATGGGGTCATCACCACCCATCGCTCCGGCGGAGCGTCCAAACGAACAAAAGAAAAGTGCAAAGGAGCCCAAACGCCTTACTTGTTGTTCTCCCCACCCCATGCTCTAAGCATGTCACATCCATGACACAATTTGGTTCATAGCCTATCTTTAGTACAATAGCCCAACCCTGCAACCAAACAAGGACAAGAATTGGACCACCGTACTACAATAGGCTATGTCCATGGACTACTAATAACTGCTAAGTCTTCTAGCATGCAAAGTTTCTAACAACAGTTATCCCTAACAGATGGCCCACACGTACATGAGCCCAACCAAATACGCAGTCCGTGATCTATATGAGACTCACAACTCGTGTAACAACTGTGTCATGGCCAATGAACCTAATGATGCTTCATGATAATAGGGCAATCTTATAAACAAGGTCAATGCATATACATAATAAAAATAAATCACGACGATACCGTCGTTGCACCCAAGTTCCCTTGGACACGCATTTTATATAGCAGTTAAAATATATGAACTAAAGATAAAAAATAAAGATGCATGCAATATATAGAATATAAATAACAGTACAATGGCAAGGTATACTTGCCTGGCAAGAGAGCTTCAAAATATAACGTCCAGATGTCAAACACCAAGAATAAGAAACTACGGCCTCAGAATGAACGTCTCCGGATGCTGAAATAAACATCACCAACATTTCCAAAATAAGCGAGATAGCTAGAAAGCACTACCCTTTGGTCCAATTTGGACACAAGGGCAGAACGGTAATTTTGGGTCAAAGTGGGGTCCACGTGTGGCCCACTTTGCACCGAAAAGCGTGCTAGGGATAAAGGTCTCTAAATGGGACAAATTATAGGTCACAAAAATTCTAAATATCAGTACGAACTCAACGGTATGTCCAATTTTGGATGCCGGTGAGCCGAACACAATTTCGCCCAAAAAGTCAACCGTAGGGCCCGCCAAAAGGCGACTTGGTCAACTATCTCAAAATTGCGTGAAAATTGGGTCGCAGGACCATGCGATACCACGAGTCCAGTGGCACAAGTTTTGTCGTATTCTGACGAGCGTGCACTAAATGGCGCAGGGTTTTGCAAAAGTCGCGATACGGGAGATTTTCTGCAGATACGGGCTGATTCCGACGCTCACACTAGTCCGAATTAGTTTTTGCGAAAGCCCACATGTCTGGGTATATCGTGCGCGTCTTTTGGTGCACTTGGTACACGATGGGGCGGTCCCTTTTGGCGTGGCGCGCTCCATATCACAAATTTCTGGAAGTTGAAAAAGTATATTTTTGGGGTTTTCTATCTAATTTTATTCAGCACATAGCAACTATTAAATTAATGTATTTAACAAAAAATAATCTAGGTTAGGTGGTCTTCTTATACCAAAAAGAAAAATCAAATTCGGATCTCTGTGGTGGGAGATACGAGTCCGTGAACATGGGTAGTTACCGCAGTTTTCTGCGATCCAAAAGTTATCATTTTTTGCCAACTTGGTCGCTGTTTTCACCTAGGTTTACGTGCTGTTCGGGGTCAACTAATTACAGATATGGAAGGGGGTTAGGTCATGAACATACCGATAAAGACGGGATCGAGTTTGGTCGAGCGAGGGCGCGGGAAACGAGTTGTGAACATGCCTTCGCTGCTGTTCAAAGATCTGCCGCGGGGTTGTGCGCACGAACGACGGCTGTCTGCAGTCACGGTGGGGGGCAGCGCTGGTGGTCGGTGGTGGTCGACGTCGGGGCTGGCTCTCAAAGCGCCGGTCGAGTTTGGAGTATAGATATTAGGGTTAGGGTTGTGGGGAGAGTTCATTAAGTATATATATAGAAGAGCGGATGGGGTCTCGACTCAACGAGCGGTGGGTTTAGAACTCTGTAGCTGCTGTTGTTGCTTAAGTTAAGCGGGCCGGGTAGGAAATAACGGGTTGGGTAGTAGGTAGGTTAGGGTTTTGATCCATTTTCATTTTCTTATTCTTTTTCTTTTTTTTCCTTTTCTTTCTTTTTCTTCTAATCTATTTCATTTCTATTTTCTTTTCTTTTTCTTTTATTCTTTTATAATAAACTATATATATATACATAGAAAATTTTAGAAATTATATTAGTGCATACCATTAAGCTATCAACTGTCCACAAGGTCTCCTACATGGAATAAATTAAGAAAAATTTATAATTGATCCATAAATCCTCTAAATGCACCATCACCTAAAATAAAAATTAAATAAATTCTATTTCTCCTATTAGCTAATAATTACTATAAATTATTTAAATAATTACTTAAAATAGTTAATACGATTTTAGAGTTAGGGGTTTTACAAAACCTACATTTCTCTGCTGCTTACGTGTAAGAGCAAGCACGCACAATACGTCAATTTTTTTCCCTTTCTCTCTACAACTTGCACCAGCGGACCCCTCTTGCCTTCCTCTATTAAACTTCTCTTGCCTTCTCCTTTCTCAACATTCTAACCTAGTGTCACGCTCCAGTCCTAAAATACGTAGGACTATGAATACGTAAACATGTCAGCTACATATCAACCGAACTTTTATCCTACTGGAATAGATATAAGCTATATTATCTAAGTATTATTTTAATATAGAGCTACATCTCAATCCACAAGGACACAAATATCAACAAAGAACTATATGTGCTAAAGTCGGTCGCTTAGTAACACATAAGCTCGAATAGACTCAAGAAAGAAATATAGTCTATAAAACTATGCTATATCAGTAAATGAATAATCAACAAGAAATAAATATAAATACGAAAGAGTATGATGTACATTTTAATTAAATATACCAAAAATCCTCGAGAAATAATAATCCACTAACCTAGCTCAGCAGTAACCTGGGGACAAATTTTGGATCCATGTCCTCATGGGACATAACAAGGTACAAAGAAAATATGTCAATAGTAAACATTAAATAACACAAGGGTACTCGGGGTATAACTACAGTAACTGTCTAAGTGAATGCACATGAGAACAACCCTCGTACGTTAGACCACCGATGTGTAAATCTGAAGTTCTGAAAGGACACTTTAGTAACTATGAAAATCTCCAGGCCCCGTCAGGGAACCTGCAGTAACTAATGAAAATTCGGAACTCTCGTAAGAGTTTACTGTAACATGGTGAATAGTAGTAGCACAACATTTCGAGTACACTCTCCCCTCCCAATGTAACCTACCGTCTCATATCCATGACATCTAATGTCCAAAACACACAAGATCAATCACTAACTATGTATCGAGTCAACTATGTAAATATAATTATATTATCTATCTCATGTCACGAGTTTTATCCTTACAGAGAATCTGGTATCCCTAAATGTCTCAAGTATGAATTTTGTCAATGCAACTCGTGTCAAGTATCCTAAAGTATATTGTGTATTTAGTAGCACGATCAGAAAAATACGACGATAATGCAACTAACGATACTCGACTCCGCTGACGGACGTTGGCATCCGAACATAACTCGGATGTTAAGTATCGACTATGGTCCTATGGTCACAATATAATATAGAATAGTAAATAAAAGTACAACAAGAACAAGTAAATAAATACAAGGCAAAAATAACTGTAAACGATGACAATGTACACTTGTCTGGATCCTGGAAGATGGTATGGCGAAGTCCAGGTAGCGAGCTCGATACGTCAACTACTCCAGGAAAGGTAAAATATGCATAAACACCTCCGGATGTTGAAAATAATATCACCATCATTTCAAAAATATGTAAAATAGCACATATTGACTATAAATAAGCCTAGTTTGGACACAGGAACAAAATTGACAGTTTTATGTCAGAGCGCTGTCCAAATATGACTCAATTTTCACCAAAAAATGTACCAGAGATAAAGTTCTTTAAATTTGGCAAACTTAATGTTCACGAGTTCAGAACGATGATACGAACCCAACGAATTATCCAGAATTTGATTCCGGTGAGCCGATCAAGAAATCACCAGTCAAGTGGGACCGTGGGGCCTTTGAAACATCATTCCGGTCAATATTTTTAAAATTGAACCAAAATTGGTTCACAGGACAAGCGTAATACTGCGAATCTGATGGCGCAAGTTTTGTCGCGAAATGACACACGCATACAAAGTAATTGCACAAATTCAAAAATGGGCGATACAGTATTTTTTGGCGGATATGGGTTGATTCCGGCGTGCACACACGTCCAAATCAAGTTTCACGAAAGTCCACACATTCGCGTTTACTGTATGCGCCTTTCGGTATAATCCACTCATGATGAAGTCGATACATAGTTAAAAATAACCAAGAATTCCTATATTTAAAATAAAATAATAAAATTAAAATTTAGGGGGTTTACACCTAGCCGCATCTATCCATCTTCCCATCTAACCCTAACCTAGCTGCCATAACTCCTAAACCCTCCTTCCGAAATTATTCTTATCGGATACAGCCCCTCGATGTCTAGCTCCGCCTGTTGTCGACTCGGGACGAAGACACACCGAGCGTCGACGAAGCCCAGGTGAGCTTCCTCTCCGACTAGGCCATCGTCGACAGCCTCTCAACGCCATTCGTTATGATTCGCAGCCGCGCGTGCGCAATGTAGCAGACTTCTTTTTTGTTCTCGGCCTAGTCGTTGACGTCATTCACGAGCCGACAATTGAGAGCATCCACTGCACTCTAGTTTCCTTCGTAGTGACCGAGTATTGACTGCAGGACGTCTCCATGGCGAGGCAACTCGAGGGCTGGTTCACTCCCTGTCCGGAGTTTAATACACAAATGCAGTTGGCTTCTGGTTGCGCGATGAGTGCGACCACCGTCGATGTCACCCACTAGCTATACCGAGCAATTCTACTCCACCCTATGGTGCGTCTCCTCTTCCAGGTCCTTCTCTTCGATTGTTTACATACATAGATGTTAACATTAATAAGAGGTGTGGCATAGTAGATACTTTCTTTGGAAAGAGTTGTAGTATGCTTATATATACTAGTAAATACACGTGCGTTGAACGTAAAATAAATTTAAATATAAAAATTTATGATATTATTGAAATATAAAAAAATAGAAAAATATAAATATAAATTATGTTAGAATATTTTAAATGTTATTGAAATATAGAAAAGAAAAAATGTACGATATTATTGAAATATACAAATTTAAATTATGTTAAAATATTTTACATATAATTTGAATTAAATTTAGTTATGATTTGTTATAAATATGTTTTTTAAATTTTGGATATGTGTTTAGTTAGATAATATCATTTAGTTGCTTTAAATATAATTTAAATTTTAAAATATTTTAGGATTTACGTATGTCAAGTAGTTAGGATAACGACTTAATTTGAAGCTGGTTCTAAGCGACATTATATATATATATATATATATATATATATATATATAGAGAGAGAGAGAGAGAGAGAGAGAGAGAGAGAGAGAGGAGGAGGAGGAGGGATCCACATCCTCCCATTTTTGCATCCTCCAATTATCACATGATAACAATCATTGGATTTTGTTTAAATCATATAATCTTAACCATTGAAAAATGATCGGTTAAGATTAGATGACTTAAACAAGATCAAACGTTGGAAATATATATATATATATATATATATATATATATATATATATATATATATATATATATATATATATAAACAAAGTAGAGTCCTGATTTGGAGTGTACCAAATAGCCATGACATTTGCAAAAGTATGGAAAGTTCTTATTAAGGAGGCTACTCATAACCTGTATGTATGACTAAAGAAGAGGACTCTACTCCTTAGTCCTCTCCTTACTGAGATGTGCACAATAAGGTGTAAAGGAGAAATAGAAATATGTGTGTATTTGAGGAAGGAGCACTCATAAACATATGGGTATGTTGAAGAGCAAAGGATGTAGAGAGGTTTCTTTCAGCATAAGGGTTGGCTTTTGGATGAGTATTTTAGAGAGAATCATATTTTTCTAGCCGTACTGTAGGTTTTTCTGTGTAAGCATGGTCGGGAACTGTATATGTAGTTGTTGTAACAGTAGAAAATGATAATTTTAGGTAATGTGTGATGAGCTGATAATGTTTTGTGAACAAATAAATGTGAGGGCTAGTGAATAAAAGATAAATGAATACACCAGTATATGTGAACTTTTACTAATGTGAACACATGGTGGGGTTGCTACATAATATCAAATAGTAAGAATTAAGATACTGTTTGTATGAGGAATGAGCGGGAGTACTATCGGGATAGGAAAACAAATTAAGAAAGAAGTAACTTTGTGGTGGTTACAAAGAATAGGTAAAGGGGTGTAGGCAGAGTCTAATATTGATGACTAACTTTTTATAAGTAGAACTATTAACTAACAGAAATTAATTATTTTTCTAATTTATATCTATAGGCCTATTTGACTAATCTGACTCGGATCCTGCATCAGTTCCACCTCCTCAGCTTCCGGATACAGGAAAGTATACATTGCCATTCTTGTTAATTTTTTTTAAAATACTGTAAATGCATTTATATTATTTCTAGCTTAACGATATTGTGCGTCCAAGGATAACTTGGGTGGAAGTCGTCATTGGCCGATTACGCATGACTTAGCATTAGAGGTCAAACCCATTATTTGAGAGGTGACCAATCTCTTGTATGCCCTGACACATTTATGACATGGAGAGAGTTTCATGTGTGGATGCACTCTTGTACTAGTTGATCACTGATACAATCGAGATGCCTGACGAAAACATATATATACTATGATTATGACTCGGAGTATGAGCTGGACATGTCATGGTGCATGACAAATATATCATCATTGGGTATGGAGGACACTTACTAGACGTATGGGCTACGTACACACTTCCCTTGTAACCCGTCGTCTCCGCCGGAGTACTGGGTATGATGACCATGGATTTATTACTATAAAAGGAGTTGGCATCTGGTGTCCACAATGCTATGCTAAATTTAGGCCTCTGTTTCTCCCAGAAAATTATGCCGATCCCATTAGCCTACAGCTCATGTGTCGAACGTGGTCCTCATTACATTTATACTTAGTTTGATACACCCCTTATTTATTGCAATATTTTGTATCATTAGTGGCATATTATTTTCTGTAGCTTGTTACGTCCATCTGAGGACCTGGTTCCTTTTCATGTTATTGCTGAGTTCGCTTGGTACAGTATATAGATGGTTTTGATTGCGTCTCCAGGATTCAGGTACCACTAGTGGTACTTCCTGATTATTCTCCCAAAACACATTTATTACCATAACATTATCTTCTGTGTTGCCTAGTTTTGATATCCTCTTATTATTCTTTCGAGTCTATTCAAACATATATATTAGTGGGCTGTAGACCACAAACCATATTGTTCTCCTTGATGTTTATTGTTTTTGTAGATTGAGATTTAGTTTGACATGCCATATTGGACATGATATTCTGTTATAGACAACTTATAGGTATTCGAGTTTGGCTAGAGTCTACTTGATACGTAACTGGCCATTGCCACGTACCCTGGTCCTACGTATTTTGGGACTGTGGAGTGACACACATCGTCCAGTCTTTCTAAAGGTACGTCCTCCCTTAATAAAAACTGGCAGTAACCGTTAGGGGGGCTATAATCTCATATACATGGCGCTGAAAGTGCGCCCGTTCCACCATGACGTCAGCCACAACAAAGATGTGGTCTTAGGCACAAGACACCTGTCAAGCCGACCGTGTCAAGTGCGCACGTCTGATCGAATCCCGTGGACAGTTACCATAGGGATCGCATGCGCCAACTACAATCCAATACGCCAAACTATGAAAACAATAAATTTTTAGAATTAGTGCGCGCATGGCCATTTCAGTACAAATAGCTATAAATAGTAGGGATATGTGCTTCCCAAAGGAACAAAGGTCGTACACTCGAGATCCTATTTGTTTTCTTTCTTGCCAGTGAGCTGAGACTTTATAATTTTTCTTCGTTAGTCGATCGTCAACGGAGTAAAGGAGTTAGATGCACAATCTGATCTCCATCATCACACTTTTCAGATTTTGTACTTAGAATTCTCAGTGTTAGCATTCTCTTTGTACTTTCTTTGTTTTTGCAATCGAGTTAGTAAAACTATTTTTCTAATGGAAACAAAAATGATGACTCTGATGGGGACTTTCTTCTCCACTGACGAGAAGGTTGTGACGCAATGGACGTGACAAAACTGTGTTCAACCCAGAAGATGTTGGTCATGCAATTCAACAAATATGTTTTCGAGAACATGCTTTCGGGAGATAACTAAAGTCCCTCGCTTAGGCAGAAAAGCCTAAGAAGACCCGTAGGACTTGGGTCATCAAAGCCAATACATCATACCCAAAGGCTGCAGAGGATGCGCGTGAGATTTCTGTTGACGCAGCTACACATAATACCCGTAGGAGCGCCATCCACATGCTTTTGTAAAGAATATCTAGGCTCATGTTGCGGCCACTCGCCGCATCATGGAGGGTGTGGATGTGTTGTCGTCTGAGAAGTCGCGCACTAGAGCTAGAAAGAAAGATGCTAAGAATCCATCTAAATCCATGTGCTCAAGCGGAGGAAAAATTCATGCGCCAAGGTGGGATGCAACTACTCTTGAGGAACGACTCTAGTGGATGAGAGAACCTGGCAAAAGTTCGAAAGTTGTGGCCATAGCGATTCAGGGCTATGGTAGCCCACCATCTTCGCTAGTGCGCTCTATATGCAAGAAGAAGAATCAGAGTGCTTAGCACTCATTTCTTTGTAGAGGAAAATTTTAAGATGCCAAAGACTTGGGTGCTAAGTCCTCTGAGGAACCTATGTGCACTTAGCATAGTGTGTAGAATAAACATCGTGCCACATCCTGTCTAAGGGGCATAAAGGGCCCTGCATGCACCAATAGTCACGAAGTAGGCCCAAGCTTTTCTCAACGTCCACGCATACAAGAAAGAAAGAAAAATTTTGTCTTCGACAAGATTTTGCACAATACCAATTCCATGTGCCAGTTTTCTGGAGATGGCAATAACTTGGACTCTCTTTACTATGCGCCAGCGTGCACTAGTTCAAAGAAGTCTAGGGCAGTGCTAGCTATGCACGCTTAAGAAACTGCTCAAATGACTGATCAACAATATGCGCCTTGACTATCATGTGCAATACTGAAGGAATGTTGTATCAAACAGACCCAAGCGCTCAGGCTGGCTATGTGCATAAAGTGGGTCAGTTCCAAAAGTCTTTCCAGAATAACTTGGGTGCATACTCTACACATGAACCAAACTAGGGAGCAAAAAGTGTGATAACAGGCCCACGCGCCCAGCTTGGCTGTGCGAACGACGTAGGTTAGCTTCACAAGATGTCTTTCATGAACAACGTGGGTATAGATCCTGCGCATGAACCAGGTCAGGGAGCAAATACTTTGCCTATACACCCATGCGCACAGTTTGGCCACGTGCATGAAGTGGGCGTAAAAGTAAAATTTCCCTCGTCAGACCTGCGTGACGTAATATGTCAAAAATACAAGATGAGAGAAACGACTACTATACATGAAGTGACTCCTCTAGGGAACCATTGTGCTAGTATTATCATCAATTGCTAGTGTTATCATCAATTGCTGCTTTGCCATTATAGCAGACACTCCAGCTAGGCGGTTCGTGTTCCAACGACTGGAACCAATTGCACCAATCCGATAGCGTCTCGAAGAACAAGTGCAAGCTGGAAAATAGGAAGACGAAGAGGAGTTGCCCTTCGCCTTATGCTTCTCAACTTGGAGGTCTCCTTCTACCAGGAAGAATTCAAAAGCAAGTTCATCCAACCCCCCATTCTCGACCGGTGTACCAAAAGGTCAACTACAAGACAATCAAAAAATTGTACCTACAAAAGGAGTATTCCAAGGCACCTATCTAAGGTCAAGGTCCTCACTGGAAGAGATCAGACCACGAACTAGGGGTTATATTCTGTTACCCTCACTTTTTCAGCTAGGGGTAGTTTGATAATTTGGCATGGGTATTTTATTTTAGGATTTTAATGTTGAATATTAATGTGATGATTGTATTAATTATTTAATTATGTTTTAGCTATAAATTATTTATGACTTGTGTTATTTAGTTTAATTAAAGAGACTAGCCAATATTTAGACTTGACACATATGGAACTATTTAGACTTGTCATGACAACATGAGCCCTACTTGGACCCAAGCCCATTAGACCTTCCTCACTAATTAATTAAGGAGTATTAGCTTAATTACAATTAGTTAGAGATTTCCAAAAATATTCACCCTTATTTATTTCTCATAATTTACCATGTAAGGGTAACTTGGACTTTAGCATGTAACTTGGAGAAGGGGGTAGAGGGGCCGGCCATACAAAGCCTCTCTCTCTCTCTCTCCTCCCTTATTTTTATTCATTGTATTTTGCTCCAAAATTCTAGATCCCCAATTTCTATTTTTCTCCATTGATTTTCTACATAATTCACCTCTATTTCTTTCTTAAATTCATCACTCTTGGAGCTTTGGAGCTTGGAGAAGCAAGGAATACAATGAGGAGGAGCTTTGAAGCTAAATATCGTGCCCGATCGTGTCCAATTATATTTTCATTGGAAATCCATTTTTTAATTGGTAATTCCTGAATTTCTTTTTCTTTATAGCTTCTTAATCATGCATTTTACCATTAAAAATGATACCATGCTATAGGGCTACCTATAGGAACAAGTTCTAGGCTAATTGACTATGTATTATGGGTTCTATGTAGTAATTTATGTGCATGTTGGGGGAATTACGAATTTGACACATTAATTATTTGTCATGAGACCAATTAGATTTAATTAGACTTAGATCAGGGTTATGGGACTAGGTACATGTCCACAAATGGATACATGTAGGCCGTATCATGGTATTTTATGATACGGTGTGACACGGAGCCAATTTTAGGTGTTTTGCATGATTTCTCCTAATTTCTCATTCCAGCAAGTTGTAATTATTGTATAATATTGCAATTAATTAGTAGGAATATGTATTATAGTCAAATTTAGATTTTGTCCTTCACATCGAACACATAACATGAATATTCTATATTTTGTGCACCAAGTGCTTGTTAGAATGTTTAGTGATATTGTAGTTTAGAATTTCAGTTTTATATATATATATATATATATATATATATATATATATATATATATATATATATATATATATATATATATATATATATATATAATTGATAGTCTATATCTATGTGTATATGGTTATACTAGATGTACATGTATAAGTAGATAATTGAGAGTGTGGATGTGTTGTGATAGATACATATGTGTAGTAGGTGTTTGTGCACAAGTAATGACTGTGTGTGGGTGTGTGCAGTGCACCCTGGGTGCTCGAGGGATGTGAGAGTGAGGTAGAATTGTGCTTGAGACTGTGCAGTGTGTTAGATAGTGAGGTACCTGGGTTATTGAAGGGGGGCTCGGGTAATTGAAGTTGGTCACAACAGTCGTAACAGTCAGGTAATCAGTTGTTATGTTCAATAACAGGTAGTAAGGTATTGAGTATTCTGTATGTGTGCAGTGTGTGTATTTGGATGATTACATATTGGTGTGAAGGGGGAGTTGGCAGTTGTTACTGCTATTGTCTTTTGTGTATAGGGGATGTACATGTTGGAGAATGAACAACTTTGTGCATGTGTGTGATTGTGTTGTTGGGGGTTAACATAAGGTATTCGAGTCATGGCAGTGACTGAGAGTGTGTGTGAATTGTATTTGGAAAGTCTGTGTGAGCAATAGGGGTCGGGCTAGAGCATGTGTGGAGTCGTGTGTTGGCAAGAAAGGGGTGTTAGTGTACAGTAAATAGGAAGGACAGAGTGATCAATGACTATGCTAGTGCTGGAGTTTACCTGAGATGTACGGAGCCTTTGTATCAACAAGATTAATATCAGCTACAGTTGCAGCAAGTGCAAATCTGCACTTAGAGGATAGCCGATTTTGTATTTGTTAGTATTTGATTATTGGTGTATCAGAGAGTTTGAACTGGTGATTGGTAGTGGGAGTTAAGTGGATTATAACTACCAGTTAGTTAGCAATTAGTATTATAAGTGTCAGTTAGTATATATTATATTAGTTAATTAAGTTAGATGTTAGTACTTAGAGTATCAATCACTGTAACTAGGTATCAGTCTTGCTGTCTGTAACCACCCCTAATTTTTAAATTTTTATTTTAAGTATATTTTTATATATTTAATTAATTTGTTGAATTTTTTACCTTCTTTGCTAATAAAGGAAATAAATTCTCTTATTTATTTTCTCAAAATGATATTTTATATTCCACAATACTATATTTTATCTTTGAGAAATTATAATATATTCATTTTTCTAGTTGTGTAAAATATATTTTTCTCGAATTTTTTATATTCTAATATATATATATATAATAATAATAATAATAATAGTATAAATAAAAAGGAAAAGAAAAAAAAGAAAAGAAAAGAAAAACAAAAGAAAGAGAAAAAAAACAAAACCTATTCCCTAACCCACACCTGAGCCGCCGACCCCCCTTATCTCTCTCGATCTATATATATATGTACATGATATAAACCCAAACACTAACCCTAATCTCTCCTCTCCTCCTCTTCCGGCGGTCGACGATACTCCCTGACCGCCGCACACCGGCCAGCGACCGCCGTCGCAGCAGCCGCAGGCCGCCCGCGTACGTGTATAATAGCAGCAGCGCAGTCCGACACCCCTACTTCAAGGTGATGTAACTCTCTCATTTTTGATATTTTTTATGGGAGGTTTGTCCGTACACGTTGACAACCTAACTCACTAGGATTTTCTTCAAGCGGAACGAGTTTTAGTGTCCCAAATTGGTCGAAAAATCGACCGGAAGTAGGCCGAAAAACTGTCCAAGAACAGTCTAGAAATTCCAAAACCCCAATGTTCATGCCCAATTTTGCCACCAACCGTTAAATATTTTCAAAATATAATTAAAAAGTTTCCTTCTCAAGATAACCAAGAATTTTACTGTTCTTTTAGTTTTTATTAGTTTGTTTTATTTGTTAAATTATTCGGCCTCCAAAACGACCAAAAACTTTATATTTTAAAACTAAAATTTTATGATATGGAGTGTGCCCCGCCAAACAGTACCGCCTTGTCGCATACCAATTGTACCTAAAAGCTTGTATGGTATATCCTGACGTGTGATCTTTCGTGGAAGTTGATTCGGACGTGTGTACGCGTCGGAATTAACCCGTATTCGTAAAAAGTTTCCGTATCGCGACTTTTGCAAACAACACCCTACTTTGTGTATGCTCATCAAAATGTGACGAAACTTACGCCATTGGATTCGTGGTATCACGCTGGTCCTATGACCCAGGTTTCAAGCAATTCTGAGATAGTTGACCGAGCCGCCAATTCGCGGGTCCCACGGTTTGACTTGAAAAACGAATTTGTGATCGGCTTACCGGAATCCAAAATTGGACATACCGTTGAGTTTGTATCGACGTTTAGGATTTTTTTTACCTATAATTTATCTCATTTAGAGACATTTACCTCTTGCATGTATTTCGGTGCAAAGTGGCCCACTTGTGAACCCGCTTTGACCCAAAATTATCGTTTTACCCCTGTGTCCAAATTAGATGAAATGGTAGAATTTTCTGACTATCTCGCTGATTCCGAAGAATTTGGTAATATTTATTTCAGCATCCAGAGAAGTTCATTCGGATTCCATAGTTTCTGATCCCTTGTGCTTGACGTTTGGACGCTTACACTATGCAGCTTTCTTGCCAGACAAGTATACCTTGCCAAATTGCTTACAGTACTTTGTATTCTTGTCATATTTTCACATATTCATTATAAGTGTTTTATATGTATTTTCTTTTCAGTCTAAATTATATATTATATTTGTTGACACACACTTGACACATAGTATCATGGGAGGGAAGGACGGTTAGTAGGCTAATGGGCTACCCACTTTGGTAAACCGTAGTAACTGGACGCACTGCGGTATTTGTGTCGCGATGGTCGCTACCCTTGAGGTATATCGATTTTGTGCTACGATGGTCTTTACCCTCGAGGTATGTCTATTAATAGTACATGTATGTTTGGGTATTCATGAGTTATGAGATAGCGTGCGTATTAGAGTAGCCTACACCAGCCTATACGTTGAAAAGTTATCCTCATTATGTATTTTCATATAGATTGTTTAGTGCAGCGTACTTCTATATTTTTTTATCTATTCTTTATGCATATTTTACTGTATTCAATTGGCATATTATTTTTTGTATCTTGTTACGTCCCTCTGAGGACCTGGTACCTTTGCCAGGTATAGACGATCAGGAGTATTCGCAGGAGTACGGGCCAGGACCTAACGCATTATTTTTTGTCGATAAGGTCTTCCCTTTTGAGCAACTTTGATTATCTCTAGTGATGGATCTCTTAGTTGATACTCTTCTATCGTTATCTTATTTTATATTAGAGTTTCGTCCTCCTCTATCCCTTTAGTTTTTGATATAGTCATTGGTAGTGGATTTGTCTCCACCCGACGATCATTTTTGGATTATTTAGAGTCATTATTTTGGTTTAGTTATTTTTTTACAATGACTTGTTCTGTGGATGAGATTAGTATTGCTTATGACTTGTGACAATATATTTACCACCTGTGAATTAATATTCATATTACAGCGTACATGTGTATTATAATATCCATATATTGGAGTTGCCATATACATACAGTTGGCATGCTTACGTTTTCCTAGTCCTACGTATTTTGGGACTGGGGCATGACACGTTTTTGTGGTGGCCCGTGCAGGTCTAGAGTATATTGTCTCGGTTACGTTACTGTATCGAACAAGCCTGCAAATAGGACTAGAGTATAGGATCTCATCTACACTTGACTATAACTCACCTTCCTTCTAACCTGTCCTATTTAAGTGCTTGCATCCTGCTTGATTCGTGTACTCTTCCTAATCCTCCATCCATCTCTTACAGAGAGATAAATTTGCGTAACGGACGTGCCGCCACCGGGGACAACACGTCTCCAGGGGTTAACGGCCAATCACCAGGAGAAGCTTCAACGACTCCTCTTATTCCGGGATCGGATGGACAGACTCACAATCTGGTTCTACCACCTCCTTCCATGGTGCCTAATAGGGCTTTTCCAGCTCCATTAACACTGCAGGACGGTCAGCTACAGTTGTTCCAATTCTTCTAAATGATAATATAGGAACAAAGACAACAGGCTGCCGCACAGGCTGTAGAGCAGAGGTAGCAAGCGGCGGAGCAAAGACGAGAATTTCTGGTAGCACTTGAGAGAATGGCTATACTAGCACCTACACCAGCCTAGGCACTAGTTCCAGTACCGCAAGCTCGAGTTGGTTCAGTCAAGGACCTTGTACAGATGGGCCCCAATCCGTATAAAGGCATTGACAGTCCAGAGGAGACCACAAACTAGATTACCAACACCAAGAAGTTATTAGAAGCATCACAACTGCCTACAGATCTATGGATGACAGGTATAAGGACCCAGCTAGAGGGTAATGCTCATTACTAGTGGGAATCGATGGAGTGCCAGTTGGGTACTCGTCAGACTTGGGAACAGTTCTTGGAGTGCTTTGAGAGGAAGTACTTCTCGGCCACCGTAAGGGATGCAATGTACGACCAGTTCCTCCATCTGGAGCAGGAGAACTAGATAGTCGGCGAGTATGATGCAGAGTTTAACCACCTCAGTAAATATGGCGCTGCCCTAATACCTAATAACTTGGAAAAGGCGAAAAGGTTTCACCGCGGGCTGACTCAGGTGCTCCAGCACTAAACTAGTTCACAGTCCCGGATCTCTTATGCCAACTTATTGACAGAGGCTAGGATGCAAGAGGCCATCAGCAAGGAAAAGGGAAGTCAACCGAAGGCCCAACAGGTACCAGCAAAGACACAACAAGGAGGGCCCATCAGATGCCGAGCTTCGTACTTTTCACTTTTGTGGTAGGATAGGTTGTATTCAAACAGATTGTCATCGTCGATTGGGGCAGTGTATGTTATGTGGCTCAAGTCACCACCAAACCCGACAATGTTCTCAGCAGATCCATAGGTCAATGGCATTAGAATCAGGGATACCGCATACACCCTCAAATATAGGATACCAAAGGGACCAACCACTGCTTCCACAGTCTGCCCAAATTGAGAAGGCTAGACCCCAGCTGAACAACCAAGGACAAGGTCAAGCATTCATTATGACGAATATGGGAGCGTAGACAAAGGAAGTCGTAGATATAGGTACGACCTTGTAGTTATTATTTCTATTGCATAATCATGACCCCATTATGACACGAGATCTTAGGTGTATAAATAGATGTAGAATTATATATATAGGGTGGTTTAACAGTTATGAGGATATGTGGATATTTTAACTAGATGGCATACCCACGATACTAATGGATGACACGAGTAGCAGTAGTAGTATTCTCTTTCCTTTCACCATCTCGTCCCCTTGGGTTGCTCATCTTCTCTTCCATATCCATTCCTTGTCCCATGCTTAATTCTTCCAATCGTAGTTGTATCTTTTCGTGCCATCATGAATTATTTGATTTACTTTAACCTCACCCTTTATTTTGTTAGATAAAACATAAATAGGTTAGTAATGATTAATAACTAAAATATGAGTTCATAATGATCACCCTTATGTATATATACTATAGCAATACCTGTATTCTCTTATAATTTTTAAACCATGAGTAGCATCCTTTAGTCTAACAGGAATTAGTTGGATTATTGAAATGGTTCATACTTCTAAATAGTTTTATAAAGTTAGTCAAGATCTTAATTGTTGCCCTAAAACTTAGACTAAGCTTAGAAAGAATTGAAGGCACTTGTTATAAACTAATGACTATAACAAATCGCTGGCGAGGTAGCGACAGCTACAGCTATACGATTATAGTAGAGTTATCAAATTATTTGCAGCCATACTGGTCAGGTGGCGTGGCAGTATTAGACTACGATACTTGATGGTTACGGAGAAAAATAATGGTTATGAGATTCCAGACAAGTATCCAAAAATTCTCGACCCAATGAATAAACTGGCCCTACAACCTTGACAATAGCCTCAAAGACTTTAACTACTAGCGGAATTATTGTAATTTGGGTAGTGAAGACGAGTTAGAGAATAAAAGAATAATGTATAGACAATAAGGGAAAAAAGTGTTAGGGTGGCTGACCATAACCTTTGAGGAAGCACTGCTAGCTAGCAATGAAGTGTTAATAGCTATAGTGATTTATTACGAATATGGGTTAGTGTTAATTTCGAGGACGAATTATTGTAAGTTGGGTAGAATGTAACCACCCCTAATTTTTAAAATTTTATTTTAAGTATATTTTTATATATTTAATTAATTTGTTGAATAGTTTACCTTCTTTGCTAATAAAGGAAATGATTTCTCTTATTTATTTTCTCAAAAAGATATTTTGTATTCCATAATACTATATTTTATCTTTGAGAAATTATTATATATTCATTTTTCTAGTTGTGCAAATATATTTTTCTCGAATTTTTTATATTCTAATATATATATATATATATATATGAATAATAGGATAAATAAAAAGGAAAAGAAAAAAAAGAAAAGAAAAACAAAAGAAAGAGAAAAAAAAACCTATTCCCTAACCCACACCTAAGCTGCAGACCCCCCTATCTCTCTCGATCTATATATATATATATGTACATGATATAAACCCAAACCCTAACCCTAATCTCTCCTCTCCTCCTCCCCTGGCGGTCGACGATACCCCATAACCGCCGCACATCGGACGGCGACCACAGCCGCAGCAGCCGCGGGCCGCCCGCGCGCGTGTACAACAGCAGCAACGCAGTCCGACACCCCTACTTCAAGGTGATGTAACTCCCTTATATTTGATTTTTTTAGGAAATTTATCCATACACGTTCATAACCTAACCCTCTAGGATTCCTTTCAAGCGGGACGAGTTTTTGTGCCCCAGATTGGTCGAAAAATTGACTGGAAGTCGGCAGAAAAACTGTTCAAGAACAGTCCAAAAATTTGACTAAAACCCCCATGTTCATGCCCAATTTGCCACCAACCCATTTAATATTTTTAAAATCTAATTGAAAGGTTTCCTTCTCAATATAACTAAGAATTTTACTGTTCTTTTAGTTTTTATTAGTTTGTTTTATTTGTTAACTTATTCACCTCCAAAATAACCAAAAACTTGATATTTTAAAACTAAAATTTTGTAATACGGAATGCGCCCCGCCAAACGGGACCACTTCATCACAAACCAATTGCACCGAAAGGCGCATATGGTATATCCTGACGTATGAGCTTTCGCAAAAGTTGATTTTGACGTGTGTGCGCGTCAGAATCCACCCGTATCCGTAAAAAATTTCTGTATCGCGACTTTTGCAAACAAATACCCTACTTTGTGTACACTCATCGAAATACGACAAAACTTGAGCCATTGGATTC
>JAYESA010000008.1:85462240-85587240 GCA_036927795.1 Iris macrosiphon
TTGTTAGCTAGATAGTAGACCTAGACAGCGTTCTACCACCGATGTTGCAGCGTAGGCTGGACGTACCCACGACTCATGCCTAATTTTTTGGGTGTGGGTTGTGACACATTTTTGGTGGCGGCCCACGTAGGTCTCGATCTTCGCAATTAGTGCGATGTCATGGTAGTACAACGATTTAGTTGTACTGCTGCGAGCCTGCTCTAGGATATAGGATATAGAATGAGAGTGTACTCAATCACAACTAGGAATAATTCCAATCTAATTATTCTGAAATTGCTTTCTTTTGAAATATTACTGTCCTTCTTTGATGATATTGTCACGACCCGCACCCGGTTTAGGGCACGAGTGCGTCGGTACGTCCAGCCTACACCGCAGCATCGACGGTAGAACACTGTCTAGGTCATGTAACTATCTAATCAAACTCACGTGAATATCCAACTCCATAAGGAGACGTGGATATCATAAATAATATCAGAAATACTCAATCACATAAACTAAAGCACGATGAGATATCAAGGCAAGCAAGAAATACAAGACAAGTCTAACGATAAAATAATCATACCTGCAATCATTAACTTCCAATCCCCAAGTGTGTCAGAAACCAGTCTACTAAGGTCACAGTCTGGAAAAATATTTTTTCCAGTCAGGAAGGAGCAAAGTACATTTCTAAATAGCAGTTCTATATTAATGATATAAGCTATGTAGCAGTTCTAGATGGAAATATACCAGAAGCATGTATAGATACGAGAAATAAAAGAATTACTGGAAAATACTGTAAGTAAATGCAGGAAAAGAAACAATATGTCCATGAGCAAGAACCTATGACTAAGTGTATGAGTACTAGCTTTAACATGTGATCGGCTTGGAAACTTGATCAGGCTGGTTACATGTGATTAGATATGATTCTTGTAAGGTCAGGCTAACCGTTGGTTAGCTATGATGCATGTAGAGGTCAGGCTAATCACATGTAACAGCTATGAAGCATGTAAATGGTCAGGCTGCACCCGACGTGAGATATGGGGTGAGCTATGATGCATGTAAGGTTGGGTATGATCATATATCTATACTAAAATACTCCCCACCCCGACTGGTATAGTGGATCCAATCATGGTACGCTATGGCACGGGATTCCCTAGGGAGGTAGCAAGTCTCCCCGGAAATCAGTGTCTGTACATGCACAAGATAACAAAGAAACAAGTCTTGTACAAGCTACACCATGAATAAGGAATAACATCTCATGACGAGATCCGTGTATACCAATCCGTGTAACCAACGTGTCAAGAGCATGGATATCTATACTAGATACAGTGAACATAGGAGATCATAAATTAGAAACTAATCAGAGAATGTACTCACCTTGGGTCCTTAGCTGTCAATACCAATGTCCTGTCACAGAGTATCGTCTGGAGAATCCGACAGTCTTATAAATATATAATAATATCACTTGTATCAGATGCTACACTAACACACAATAGAAATACCCTGGCCTCAGGGCTATGCCAGGCATGGCTCTAGTCAACTAGGGTCATCTAGTAGGGATACGTATATAATACACATTTACACTCAAAGTATATACCAATAAAACGTATATAATATATATAAGTGTCTATTAGTAATTGTACAAAAATACGTATATGTGTATATACACTAATAGATGTATATAAATATATATTTTTATACCAAAATACATATTTGTATATATATATATCAATCAACCATTTTATATATATATAACTAATCAAAGAATGTATATAATGCCACACTTCTCAAGGTGATCCCAAATGAAGTAGTAGTTCGTTCCAATGAGTCCGGAGCAGTCCAAATAGCTAGAAACTATATAAAGAAGTCCAAGATCGGAGTTCGGCACGAAAATCGAGATAAGGATACCGAGCTAATAGGGGAAAGGGTCGTTTGTTTGTAATTAAGGTAACACCTTAATTTAATAAAAATTATTTACAATTTATTTTGAACAATAATTACAAATAAAAGTTTATTTATAAAAATCTAGAATTTATGTAAAAGTCATCATATATTTTTATATCTATAGTAAAATTGGTCACCAGTTCAAATAAACAATTTTGAACTTATTTTTATTATTGGAACTATTTCTTAAATAATAATATAAACCCCAAAATTATTATAGTTTTTCACATAATCAAAATCCTTATATTTATTACTAAACTAAATAAAAACTAAACTAATTAAATATAAATTAACTAATTATATTAATTAAACTGATTAAATAAACTAACTACTGATTAATAATTAACTACTGATTATAATTAACTACTGATTATAATTAATTACTGATTAATCTAATATATAACTTAACTTAACCCAAAAATATACAGAATGAAGAAAGGAAAGGGGAAAGAGCTCACGATGGGGGTTTTTCTCCGGCGTCGGCGCGGTGTGGTCTCGCCGGGGTCGGGCCGGCAAGGCGGTCGAACTTGGCGGCGGCAGCGGATCTGCTCGAGGCGGCGGGTCGGCGAAGCTTGGCTCGAGGTGGCAGCTGTCGAACTCGGCGGTGGTCGACGGATCCGAGGCGGCGGCGATGGAACTCGAGAGCGGCGGCCTCGGCTCCGGATCTGAGGCGGCGGTGGAACTCGAGAGCGGCGGATCTGCTCGAGGCGGCGGATCTAAGCCAGATCGGCGGCGACGACGTCGGCTCCGGTGAGGACAGCGGCTGATGGGTGACGCAAGGTCGATGCGGCAGCGGTGCTCGGTTCGAGGAGGAAGTCTCAGTCGCCGGCGGCGGCGGGATCTAGGTTAGGATTTGGATTTATGAATCGTGTCGGTTGGATCGTGTCCGGGCTGGACACGATGGTTTGTTGTACTGTGGACGTGTCCGGGTGTTGGACACAGAAATGATGTACTGTGGTGTGGGTGGATGTGTCCGGGTGTGTCGAACACGAAAAATCTGGTTCTAATATTGTAACCGGACACAGGAAATGAATGGATACGGTGGGACACCCGGGGTCGGACCCGAGGCCAACACGGCTGACACGGTAATGCTGGACACACGGACACGAGCACACAAAATGGTGGTGGTTGTTGGCTTGTGGGAATTTATGAGGGCTAGCTAGGGTTTCTTGGGAATGGTGATGAGAGACTTAAATAGGGAGAGAGGGTGTGGGATGAAGGGTGAGGATTGGCCCAAATAATGAATGGCCCAGATTAGATATGAATGAGTTTTCATGTAGGAAAAATTGAGGGTGTGTTGGCTAGTTAATGGGAAATGGCAATCTTGTAAAATTTTAAAAGAAAAGATTATAATTTCAGAAAATATTTTAGGAAAGCTAACTGATTCCCAATTAGCTACTAATTAATCCATATTGAAAAATCTTAGAAAGAACGAAATTTATTTATTTACTATCCCAATAAATATAAAATTTTATTATGAAAATAACTAGTCCTTCAATAATTTTATTAAACAAGTAATTTTATGATTTCAAGCCAATAAATATTCGAAGCTATAGTATTATATATATATATATATATCATTATTTATCTATTTAATTTATAAGAAAGCGACATTTAGGAAAAATGATTTTTTTATAAAAGATTTTAAATCACCTTCTAAAATCAAACATTGTTCAAAATCAAATAAAATTTCAAGGAGAAAATATTTTATAAACTTGATATTTTAAAATAAATTGAAATCTAAATATTTCGGAAATTTGGAAATCGGAGGTTACAAGTCTATACACCTTAGAAAAATTTCGTCCTCGAAATTTAAGATCCTCAATAATTGCATTTACACATTGTATTGTTTCTATCAAAATTTAAATTTCAAACCAAATAATCATGAAGTAATCCATATTGCTATTTCACAACCTTTCAAAAAATTTATAACATCATATTCCTGAAAATCTTCAAGTTTAAAATCAAATTCAAATTTTTCTCATAATCTCCTCCAAAAATTAAGTTCGTATCTAAATACTCAAGGATTTTAATATCCAATCCTCCAATTGAAATCCAAATCAATGCATATTTATAAAAATCGTATCCCAAAATTTAAATTTTAACCACTAATCCATCAATCATCTTACTCCTCTAACTCCAATTCAATTGATGCTTATTCAAATCTAAATTCTCCTCCGAGAATTGAATTCGACACCATTCCATTAACGATTTTATTTCCGAATTTTCTTTTTCCTCAAATACTCAACGATGCGATACTTTCAGAATCTTCAATGCAACATTCATAATATAAAATATAAAATTTCTATCTTGCAATCAATTAGATATAATGATAATCTCTCAAATTTTCTCAAATTTTAATAATCAATTTAATCATATCAAGACCTTCCTAAAATTAATAAATCCTCAATTTTGCCCTGTGAATTTCTTAGCTCTCCATTTAAGTTAATATTTATCCTCGAATTTCAATCATACCTCGATTTTCGTAAAATCAATGATCCATCAACTCTGTTATAGCAACCCCTAAATTCATTATTTAAATTAATGCCCATCCACAATTTAATCATCTTGTCCCTTTTTGTCAGTCATAAACTTGTCATAGATCCTTGCTATGGTCAAAACCTAAATGATCATGGTTTAAGAAAATTCTACCCACAGCCATGCAATCTAAGAAAAATATATAGGTCATGTACCTTTTGTCATGGTATTTCAGTCTCTGTTAAAGTGTACTACTAGTTATATCCTAACAAGAAAATCATGAATACGAACTACAGTATTAGGAAATTCAATCAATCGAAAGACGGAAGAAGGAATCATTAGGAGGGAAAGAAAGAACCTGCTAACATTACTTGTAGTATCTACTATCTCTAACAAACACTTAACTCTAGCACATTCACTAACTAATTCCTATTCATGTACACTGGTACCCATCTCAACTAGTCATTAATCCACAAGATCCATGAATATATCCGTATTGCACACACCTATCTATTAATGCCAAAATCTGATGCCAAGAATTTCTAATATAACCATGATTCAATAATGCATCCAAGTTGATACCTCTATCTCTATAGTACCATACCCTCTGTTAGTTCCCGTTCCTACTACAATTGTTCATACTAGTCGTTTTTATCACTCAAATATACGTCAAGTGCAACACCATACTAAATACTGCTCTTTCCAATACAATTTTAGGTGGACACCCAAGTCAGTCTGCGGTGCCATCTCAATCATGCTCAAGTCACCAGATCCTTACACATGTATATCATCTACCCATATATTAATATTCGTATCTCTCATCTACCCTAAAATTAATCCTCAAAATAATCATCAAGGTTTAACTTCTCGATCAACTCAAAATAAATTACATATACCTCCTCAAAGTCAGATACTCAACATCAAAATAAAAATTTTAATCACTTCTAAAATCTTTGTAGCCTTGACCATTTTTATTGAATCAATATTTAAAATCCTCAAAATTAATGCTCATCCACAATTTAATCATCTTGTCCTTTTTTGTCAGTCATAACCTTGTCATAGATCCTTGCTATGGTCAAAACCCAAATGATCATGGTTTAAGAAAATTCTATCCACAGCCATGCAATCTAAGAAAAATATATAGGTCATGTACCTTTTGTCATGGTATTTCAGTCTCTGTTAAAGTGTACTACTAGTTATATCCTAACATGAAAATCATGAATACGAACTACAGTATTAGGAAATTCAATCAATCGAAAGACGGAAGAAGTAATCATTATGAGGGAAAGAAAGAACCTGCTAACATTACTTGTAGTATCTACTATCTCTAACAAACACTTAACTCTAGCACATTCACTAACTAATTCCTATTCATGTACACTGGTACCCATCTCAACTAGTCATTAATCCACAAGATCCATGAATATATCCATATTGCACACACCTGTCTATTAATGCCAAAATCTGATGCCAAGAATTTCTAATATAACCATGATTCAATAATGCATCCAAGTTGATACCTCTATCTCTATAGTACCATACCCTCTGTCAGTTCCCGTTTCTACTACAATTGTTCATACTAGTCGTTCTTATCACTCAAATATACGTCAAGTGCAACACCATACTAAATACTGCTCTTTCCAATACAATTTTAGGTGGACACCCAAGTCAGTCTGCGGTGCCATCTCAATCATGCTCAAGTCACCATATCCTTACACATGTATATCATCTACCCATATATTAATATTCGTATCTCTCATCTACCCTAAAATTAATCCTCAAAATAATCATCAAGGTTTAACTTCTCGATCAACTCAAAATAAATTACATATACCTCCTCAAAGTCAGATACTCAACATCGAAATAAAAATTTTAATCACTTCTAAAATCTTTGTAGCCTTGACCATTTTTATTGAATCAATATTTGAAATCCTTAAAATTTTAATGACACAATCTCAACTTCTCAATAATTCTCAAAGTAAAAATTCATTTCCACTCTTTAATTTATAAATCCACCAATGTACATATCAGTGCTCACGGTCTCTGATACTCAAGGTGCACTCAATGCATCTAGTGTCTACAATTGTGTACTAAAATTGTACTGCCTGAATCACTTGTACTATTACCTCCAATGATCAAAGTTATTATCACCTGTATTTTCTTTCACGATTTCAATTTATGTCAACTGGTATATCATCCGATTATTATCACGCAGAGTGCTTACTATTTTGAGCGTCGTTCTCGACTAATCCTCGATATAGAATCATTAGTACCCTTGGTATGATATCGCAAGCTTCATTATTGTATCATCTCCTCAAACTTATTAGAACTTATGATTAGCTGTACCCTTTATAACACTCATATTTCTTATTCTCATGGGCAAGTATATGGTTCCTCATCTCGATTATTGTGTAGGTATTTCCCTGTAATCTTTTACAGCCTGTTAAACTAATCTGTGTTACGCTTCACCACTTTCATTACAAATTTCGATATTTCTCTGCTCATGACACCTTATTTACTTTATGCGTATATATTTCCTTACCCTTGACACTTCCGATATCAATCATCAAATTGAACATCATGCTCCATTAATTCTTAACACAATTCCTTGATACCTAATTGTTTACATAGATCACTCAATTACATAATCATGATTATCCAGGACGGGTAATTGGCTCTGATACTAACTCTGAGAACTATCACTGATACTCTATACTCTCCTTCTACTCACAGTCTCTAATGACACTTATCCTAGAACCATTGTTACAAGGTACCATGCTATGGTTAACTCTAGATTAAGGCCTACTGCTCACATGTCCAACTAAGAAACACTTACAACTCACTAACAACACTCAACCAATACTAACACTCAAGACACAGCCATAATTACAAGTCACTAATTATCATACTTAATAAGGAATTCTCATGGATAGGAGCTCAAAAAGTCTGGTTTGAGGACTGAAGGTATTTCTACTGCTAGCAACCAAAAGAAACGATGGAATAAAGTCTTGTATAACAGAAATAGATAAGTGTTGAGATGATACTTTAAGAACAAATTTTTAAGACTCAACCTGATAATCATACATGTCGGTCAGAAATTATGACGCTGAGAATCCTCGCCATGCCAGTAAGCATAGGTGCGATAAACGACAGGTTCCGTAACTAAAGTACGCAACCCTACAGTCATGTCATCTAGAATCTTTGCTAACCGGTACGGCTGCGATAACTCTAGGTTTCATAACCCAAGCAGACGTTTCACCTTTCTTACTGTCTCATCCATATATGTCATCAGATGATATCGTAAAATTTAGTCCATAAAATTCATCTCGGCATGAAATCAACTCTACAATGAAACCAAGATTCTAATTTTAATAATTGATCAACAATAATCAATTTCAATATCAATGAGTGAGGACGGACGGAAACAAGGCGAAGGATTCAAAATTAGAAATTACAATGAGATTCTCAAGGAGTCGTCCCAGGAATCTCTTAAGAATTTGTGATTGAGTATCCTTTCTCATCCTAGTATCCTATGTCCTATATTCTATAGCAGGTACGTAGTAGTACAACTATGACGTCGCACTACTACGACATCGCACAACTAGCGAAGTTTGACCTGCATGGGCCACCACTAAAAATGTGTCACGACCCGCACCCGGTTTAGGGCACGAGTGCGTGGGTACGTCCAGCCTACGCCACAGCATCGGCAGTAGAACGCTGTCTAGGTCATGTAACTATCTAATCAAACTCACGTGAATACCTAACTCCATAAGGAGACGTGGATATCATAAATAATGTCAGAAATACTCAATCACATAAACTAAAGCACGATGAGATATCAAGGCAAGCAAGAAATACAAGATAAGTCTAACAACAAAATAATCATACCTGCAATCATTAACTTCCAATCTCCAAGTGTGTCAGAAACCAGTCTACTAAGGTCACAGTCTGGAAAAATATTTTTTCCAGTCAGGAAGGAGCAAAGTACATCTCTAAATAGTAGTTCTATATTAATGATATAAACTATGTAGCAGTTCTAGATGGAAATATACCAGAAGCATGTATAGATTCGAGAAATAAAAAAATTACTGGAAAATACTGTAAGTAAATGCAGGAGAAGAAATAATATGTCCATGAGCAAGAACCTATGACTAAGTGTATGAGTAATAGATTTAACATGTGATCGGCTTGGAAACTTGATCAGGCTGGTTACATGTGATTAGCTATGATTCTTGTAAGGTCAGGCTAACCGTTGGTTAGCTATGATGCATGTAGAGGTCAGGCTAATTACACGTAATAGCTATGAAGCATGTAAATGGTCAGGCTGCACCCAACGTGAGATGTGGGGTGAGCTATGATGCATGTAAGGTTGGGTATGATCACATATCTATACTAAAATACTCCCCACCCCCGACTGGTATAGTGGATCCAATCATGGTACGCTATGGCACGGGATTCCCTAGGGAGGTAGCAAGTCTCTCCGGAAATCAGTGTCTGTACATGCACAAGATAACAAGGAAACAAGTCTTGTACAAGCTACACCATGAATAAGGAATAACATCTCATGACGAGATCCGTGTATACCAATCCGTGTAACCAACGTGTCAAGAGCATGGATATCTACACTAGATACAGTAAACATAGGAGATATCATAAATTAGAAACTAATCAGAGAATGTACTCGCCTTGGGTCCTTAGCTGTCAATACCAATGTCCTGTCCCCGAGTATCGTCTGGAGAATCCGACAGTCCTATAAACATATAATAATATCACTTGTATCAGATGCTACACTAACACACAATAGAAATACCCTGGCCTCAGGGCTATGCCAGGCATGGCTCTAGTCAACTAGGGTCATCTAGTAGGGATACGTATATAATACATATTTACACTCAAAGTATATACCAATAAAACATATATAATATATATAAGTGTCTATTAGTAATTGTACAAAATATGTATATGTATATATACACTAATAGATGTATATAAATATATATTTTTATACCAAAATACATATTTGTATATATATATATATCAATCAACCATTTTATATATATATAACTAATCAAAGAATGTATATAATGCCACACTTCTCAAGGTGATCCCAAATGAAGTAGCAGTTCGTTCCAATGAGTCCGGAGCAGTCCAAATAGCTAGAAACTATATAAAGAAGTCAAAGATCGAAGTTCAGCACGAAAATCGAGATAAGGATACCGAGCTAATAGGGGAAAGGGTCGTTTGTTTGTAATTAAGGTAACACCTTAATTTAATGAAAATCGTTTCGAATTTATTTTGAACAATAATTACAAATAAAAGTTTATTTATAAAAATCTAGAATTTATGTAAAAGCCATCATATATTTTTATATCTATAGTAAAATTGGTCACCAGTTCAAATAAACAATTTTGAACTTATTTTTATTATTGGAACTATTTCTTAAATAATAATATAAACCCCAAAATTATTATAGTTTTTTACATAATCAAAATCCTTATATTTATTACTAAACTAAATAAAAACTAAACTAATTAAATATAAATTAACTAATTATATTAACTAAACTGATTAAATAAACTAACTACCGATTAATAATTAACTACTGATTATAATTAACTACTGATTATAATTAATTACTGATTAATCTAATATATAACTTAACTTAACCCAAAAATATACAGAATAAAGAAAGGAAAGGGGAAAGAGCT
The DNA here is from genome assembly GCA_036927795.1 of Iris macrosiphon. Taxonomy (NCBI): domain Eukaryota; kingdom Viridiplantae; phylum Streptophyta; class Magnoliopsida; order Asparagales; family Iridaceae; genus Iris; species Iris macrosiphon. The sequence continues at coordinate 85,472,350 of JAYESA010000008.1, forward strand.
CACGATGGGGGTTTTTCTCCGGCGTCGGCGCGGTGGGGTCTCGCCGGGGTCGGGCCGGCAAGGAGGTCGAACTCGGCGGCGGCATCGGATCTGCTCGAGGCAGCGGGTCGGCGAAGCTTGGCTCGAGGCGGTAGCTGTCGAACTCGGCGGTGGTCGACGGATCCGAGGCGGCGGCGGTGGAACTCGAGAGCGGCGGCGTCGGTGGAACTCGAGAGCGGCGGCGTCGGCTCCGGATCTGAGGCGGCGGTGGAACTCGAGAGCGGCGGATCTGCTCGAGGCGGCGGATCTAAGCCAGTTCGGTGGCGACGACGTCGGCTCCGGTGAGGACAGCGGCTGATGGGTGACGCAAGGTCGAGGCGACAGCGGTGCTCGGTTCGAGGAGGAAGTCTCAGTCGCCGGCGGTGGCGGGATCTAGGTTAGGGTATGGATTTGTGAATCATGTCGGTTGGATCGTGTCCGGGCTGGATACGATGGTTTGCTGTACTGTGGACGTGTCCGGGTGTTGGACACAGAAATGATGTACTGTGGTGTGGGTGGATGTGTCCGGGTGTGTCGGACACGAAAAATCTGGTTGTAATGTTGTAACCGGACACAGGAAATGAATGGATACGGTGGGACACCCGGGGTTGGACCCGAGGCCAACACGGCTGACACGGTAATGCTGGACACACGGACACGAGCACACAAAATGGTGGTGGTTGTTGGCTTGTGGAAATTTGTGAGGGCTAGCTAGGGTTTCTTGGGAATGGTGATGAGAGACTTAAATAGGGAGAGAGGGTGTGGGATGAAGGGTGAGGATTGGCCCAAATAATGAATGGCCCAGATTAGATAATGAGTTTTCATGTGGGAAAAATTGAGGGTGTGTTGGCTAGTTAATGGGAAATGGCAATCTTGTAAAATTTTAAAAAAAAAGATTATTATTTCAGAAAATATTTTAGGAAAGCTAACTGATTCCCAATTAGCTACTAATTAATCCATATTGCAAAATCTTAGAAAGTACGAAATTTATTTATTTACTATCCCAATAAATATAAAATTTTATTATGAAAACAACTAGTCCTTCAATAATTTTATTAAACAAGTAATTTTATGATTTCAAGCCAATAAATATTCGAAGCTATAGTATTATATATATATATATCATTATTTATCTATTTAATTTATAAAAAAGCGACATTTAGGAAAAATAATTTTTTTATAAAAGATTTTAAATCACCTTCTAAAATCAAACATTGTTCAAAATCAAATAAAATTTCAAGGAGAAAATATTTTATAAACTTGATATTTTAAAATAAATTGAAATCTAAATATTTCAGAAATTTGGAAATCGGAGGTTACAGATATCGTATCTTGCGCCGTATTGACTTCTTTTGATCAGTGTTCAGGATGCCTCCGAAGACACAATCCCATCGTACCGTTCCAACAGCTGCTACCGAGAGGTCTGTTACCTCTCGTCCTGCTCGACTTCAGGCAGCTGCTACCGCTCCACTCACCACTCCTGCGGTTGAGGGAGCATCTGCTTCTCTCGGTGATCCTCCTCCACCTGTCGATCCGAATACTACCCCAGTCGTTCCGGTGGTACCTCCTCCACCACCTCCTGCACCAGTAGACGCCGTGCAGTTGTTTGCGTTCTTTAGTGAGATGATGGACGTGCAGCACCACCAGGTGGATGTGATGAGACTGGGCATTGAGAATGCCTACCAGGTGGCCATGACGGCAGTTGACAGAGTGTCTTAGATTCAGCCATAGGCAGATTAGACTCAGCATCCGAGGCCGGGCAGCATCATTGACTTCCAGAGGATGCGACCCAAAGAGTTCTGGGGTACAGAGGTGTAAACACCCTAATTTTTCAGAATATTTTAATATAATTTTTCCTAATTTTTTGGTAAATTTTCTGGAATAAAAACTAAGGTATTTATGATTAAAAGATTATTAAATGCTATTAATTTATGATAAAATATGATGGAAATAATATTTTATGGTGTAAAATGGAAAACTGGACATAGGATAATTTTTTGTGAATTTATTGGACTCCGGAATCATTTTTAAAGTCCTAAAAACCAACGTAGAACTAAACCGATTTAAACCTGACTGAACTCGGTTCACTTGAACCAAAATAAACTGAACCAAACCGCTGAACCGAACTAGACCAACCCAACTTAACGGGTCAGGTCGGGTCGGATCCATGAAACCCGACCCAAACCCGAAACCCGACCGAACCCTAATCCTCCGCCGGATTCACTGTTCACCGCCTATTTAACCCTCTCGACTTTCGTGCCCGCCGCCATCGCACCCTCTATCTCCTCTCCTCACCGCCAAAGCCGACGACCCCTCACCTGAACCATAGGCAGCGCCGCCTCCTCCTTCTTCTTCCATCCGCAGCGCCGTCCCCCGACCAGTCGGCCGACCATCACCATCCCTTCACCGCCTCCACAGCCCCCAGCAGCCCGCTCGACCCCTCGCCGTCGACCTCCCCTCTCCGCTCAGCACCACCATCACCAAGACCGACCTCCACCGCTCTACCCTAGCCCCCAGCCGGCCGCACTCCAGCCGCTCGACCAACCACCGCCCATCTCCGTAGACCCCAGCAGCCACGACCCCGCTTCTGTCCGCACAGCCGCTCGACGCCTTCGACCAGCACCCCGGACGCCCTAGGCCGAGCCGCCTCCGCCGGCGAGTCCACCCCGTATCCCGGACACAGCCCTAGCACGGACACAGACCCTATGCAGAGCCGACGCATCGAACACAGCATCCAGGACACGATCCAGCGTTTAGGACACGAGAATTCTCGTTTTACGGAGCCCTGTTCTGGTAACCCGTTCTTTCTCCTCGTAATTCTGTTTTCTATTCTGTCAGTTGTGTCACGTAGACTGTATAACACTCTCGATGCCCGTGCATCCCGCTCGGTGCGTCGCGTCCTGTGGTGATCACAAACCGCGATCCAAAAACAGAAAAAACCAACGCCTTATTTCACCTCGGAACTGAGTGCGTCCCGCCAAACGGGACGACTTGGTCATACGCGGTCGTTACCGAAACGTGCGCGCTGTTGATACGGACATGCGGGATTTCACAGAAGTTGATTTGGATGTGCGTGCAAACCGAAATCAACGCGTATCCGCCGACAACGTCCCGTATCTGCCTATTCTAGAATACGCTGTAACTTTGTGTACACACGTCGGATCTAGATGAAACTTGCACCATCGGACTCGTAGCAATACACTGGTCCTGTGACCCAAGTTTTGTTCGATTCTGAAAACGTTGACGAAATCGCGTATCGTGGGCCCCATCGGCTCTACTTGACGAACGATTTTGTGATCGGCTCATCGAAATCCAATTCTAGAAGTTTCGTTGGATTCATATCATCGTTCCTGACTTGTTGACACTAAGTTTGACAAATTTGGAGACCTTTGACCCTGACACGTTTTTCGGTGCAAAGTGGCCCACATGTGGACCCCGCTTTAACCGGGAAATATCATTTTTGCTCTTGTGTCCAAATTGGACTTAAGGACAGGCGTTTCTAGCTATTTGATATTTTTTGAGTCTGTTGGTGATGTTTATTTCAGCTTTTGGAGGAGTACCTACAGGATCCACTGATACAAGGATAATTGTTGGTATTCAAACCCAAGCAAGTGTACCTTGCCAAACGCTGCAGCTTTGCTACTTATTTCTTTGACTTGTTTATACCTCAGTAGGCAAGTATACCTTGCCAACTTTGCAGTTCTTGTTGCATATTTCTTTGCTTTATTTATATTGCTGTGCATGCTTAACCTAGGACCGTGTGACTTACTTAGCGTCCGATTATTAGTCGGGTGCCAACACCGTACGCGATGTTGTGTGCGTCATCTAGAGATGGACATTCGTGACCCCTTTACATTCCCGTACTTGTCTTATCAAGTACATTATACCCAAGACACTTGACACTATTCATGAGACAGGATCTTTCTGAGATATTCATGGTGATTCTGTATAGGATACAGGATTTGACATCGATATTATATTCCTAGATACTCTATGACTTGCTGCATTAGCTATGATCTTGCGTGCCTTGTACATGAGACGTTATGGACATGAGATGTGTGGTTACATTGGGTGGCGAGAGACACACAGGCTACAGGCTGATTACATATATATCCCCTATTATTGTGAGGCACAAGACTCTGAAACCCGAGTTTGGCCCATTACTCATATTACTGCTACCGGCTCCCCGACACAGAGCTTGTAGTGGCTCAGCCTGAGTACTCATGATGCTCTCATCTTGTATTTCACATAGATGGTTACATACTTACCCTATTTATTGCATTATTTGCTGTACTGCATTTGTTTTGGCTTGCATTATCTGTACCTTGCTATGTCTCCTGAGGACCTGGATCCGAATTATGTCCCCAGTATTTGCAGACGAGATCTTTTACGAGGTATACGGGACCGCAGCAGGAGCTGATACAGGAGATGTACCGACACCCGAGGACGAGGTGTTAGCTGAAGACTTTTCCTGAGCATCTATGTTTCATGCTCAATATTTACTTTATTCAGTCATTTATATTTATGGTCTGTTGAACCATTGTATCAAATTTTTATCGGGTTGTCCCCCGAAGCACTTTGTAGAGACTGGTTGATGATTTATATTTCTTATTTCTGTGGATCATATTTTATCTTGTGTGGATGAGATTAGTTGTGCCATGTTATCGTAGACTTTATTTTACAGCTTAAGTACGCCCTGATGGATCCAATAAATTGGGTTTGTCCATCGGTGCGTGCTGCTGGCCATTGCCACGTGTCTAGTCCCACGGTATTTTTGGACTAGGACGTCACATAGTTTTTGTGGTGGCCCATGCAGGTCTACGACTAAATCGTTCGGTTTCAACTTAGGGATCGAACAAGCCTGCCCTAAGGATAGGATAAGTTATAAGATCTCATCCATTATTGAACCATTTTTGAACTCTATATCGAACTCGAATTTATTTCTTGATTTGCATCCTGTGTTGATTCCTCTGAGCATTCTTATAGTTTATCTTTTGGTTGCAGAGTAATGGATCCCAGGAACGGAGATGAGAATCCCTTGGATATGCCACACGATGCTGTGGTTACTTATGTAGACGGAGTGACACCAGGGAATGGAGGACAATCTTCTTAAGAAAATCAAACCAGCCAGCCTAATCCAAGGTTCCGGCTTGATGATATCCCACCTCCACTACAGTTCACTCCATAAATGCCAGTTTTCCCGCTAGGGCAAGCCATGGACGGGCAACAGATATTTCAGATAATGTATGCCATGTTGCAATCCCAGTAGCAGGTTCAGCAAGAGGCTCAGCATCACGAGGCAGAGTATTTGAGAACCAGCCTAGTATCAGCAATGGAGCAGGCAAAACCACCATCTAGGCGACCAGCGACGGTATCTATCACTGATTTTTGCCAGCTCAAGCCTCGTACCTTTTCTGGCAAAGAGGGGCCAACAGAAGTTCACGAATGGTTCACAAACATACAGCACCAGTTGGAAGCAGCTAAACTTCCGAGAGAGAAATGGATGACTGCGGTCAGGATGCAATTGACTCAAAATGCACATCATTGGTGGTTATCAGAAGAAAGGAGGCTCGGACAGGACCGAGTCACTTGGGAAGAGTTCTCCAGACTCTTCCGAGAGATATATATTCCAGCATTTGCACGGTCGGAGCTCAGAGACAAGTTCAACCGCCTTATCCAGGACAATATGTTAGTGGAAGAATACAACGCAGAATTTATTCGTCTAAGTCGCTTCGCCCCAACCTTGATTTCGACAGAGGAAGAGAAAGCTGAGAAGTTCTTTGACGGACTAAAGTTCGAGCTCCAGAGGTTGATTGGATCGGTCGTACCTATATCATATACCGACGTCCTTGCAGCAGCACGCCGCATGGAGCGCGTCACTAGAAGGGAGTCAAATCTGAAGAGGCCAATCACATCAGCACCATCCAGGATAGCACATAGGGATTCAACAAAATGGTCCCAAAGGAGTATGCCAGAGAGTACAGCACACAGGGCCATATCTCTCCCTACTTGTCACCACTGCGGCAAGGTAGGTCACATTGAGTGAGAATGCAGACGCAAGTTAGGACTATGTCTGGCTTGCTGATCCAACCAGCATTCAACCAGAGACTGCACCGAGCGCAGAGAGGGAGCACCGAGACTAGATTTACTTATACCATGACCAGCTTATCCAGCAGTAGGAGCACCGCAGACTGGAATTAGAAGAGTCAGACCACCAGCTCCAGGAGAAAATTAGCAGAGACCACCACTGGCACCACAGGCAGCTCTATTTCAGCAGGCTCAGCAGCAGAGAGGCCAAGCTCAGGGACGAGGCCAGGCATTTACATTAGCTGTTGAGGAGGAAGCTACTGCAGGAAAGGTTATCGCAGGTACTATTTTAGTAGCTTCATTACCAGCTGTAGCTTTATTTGATTCTAGAGCATCGCATTCATTTATAGTAGCTAGCTTTGTAGCCACCCATAGAGTAGCTACCGTATCCCTTTCGAAGATGAAGAGAATTCTTACGGGAGGTGGAATTATCCCAGTTAGTGACGTCTGTAGATCATATTCTGTAGTAGTCTGTGGAAGAGAGATGCGAGCTCAATTTCTAATCTTTTCCATGCCGGATTATGATGTTGTACTTGGTATGGACTTGTTAAGTCAATACCATGCGACTCTTGATTGCCGACTTGGAAGGGTTATATTTAGACTGCCTGGACATCCAAAATTTAAGTTTCTTCGGGGAGCTGTAGAGCAAGGACTTCAGCCTACTCTTAGGGTACTATCTATAGAAGGGGAGACAGGTTACCCAAGAGTCATATCAGAGTTTGTGGATGTATTTCCTGATGATCTTCCAGGTTTACCTCCTGATCGGGAAATAAAATTCACAATAGACTTAACTCCAGGAGCAGAGCCTATCACTTCATCAGTATATCGGCTAGCACCTAAGGAGTTAGTGGAGTTGAAGGAACAAGTTGATGATCTTTTGGAGAAAGATTTTATTCGGCCCAGTATTTCACCTTGGGGAGCACCCATATTATTTGTGCCGAAGAAGGATGGAACAGTACGGTTGTGCATTGACTACAGGGCACTAAATGCTGTGACCATCAAGAACAGGTATCCCTTACCATGCATTGATGATCTATTCAATCAATTGAGTGGTGCTAGGGTATTCTCGAAGATTGACCTTAGATCCGGCTATCATCAGATTAAAGTAAGGAATGAGGATATACCGAAGATAGCTTTCAGGACCAAGTATGGATATTATGAGTTCTTGGTAATGTCGTTTGGTTTAACCAACGCGACAGCAGTATTTATAAGTTTGATGAACAGAGTCTTTCATCAGTTCTTGGATAAATTTATGGTTGTGTTCGTTGATGACATTCTAGTATATTCCAAGAGCCACGAGGAGCATCTCAGAATTGTGTTAGAGACCTTGAGACAGGAGAAGTTATATGCCAAACTCAGTAAGTGTGACTTTTGTATGGATAAAGTGCCTTTCTTGGGACATATCATCTCAGGAGAAGGACTTTCAGTTGATCCGGAGAAAGTTGCTGCAATAGAGACTTAGCCTACACCCACATTAGTTGCAGAAGTGAGAAGTTTTCTCGGACTTGCGGGATATTACCGAAGGTTTGTAGAAAATTTCTCAAGGATTGCAGAGCCTATGACAAAGTTGACACGTAAGGACTAGGAGTTTACATGGACAGAAGACTGCCAGAAGGCCTTTGAAGAATTGAAGAGAAGATTGACAACAGCACCTATCTTGACTCTTCCTTCAGGGTCAGGAAGTTTTGTTGTTTACAGTGATGCATCAGGTAGTGGTCTAGGATGTGTTTTGATGCAACATGACAAAGTTATTGCTTATGCATCGAGACAATTGAAGGTCCATGAGAAGAACTATCCAACACACAATCTGGAGCTAGCAGTAGTTATATTTGCACTAAAGATTTGGAGGTACTATCTTTATGGAGAGAAGGTAGACATCTTTACTGATCACAAGAGTCTGAAGTATGTATATACTCAGAAGGAGCTCAACATGAGACAGAGACGTTCACTGGAGTTGATAGTAGACTTTGATATAGATCTGCAGTATCATCCGAAAAAGGCGAATGTCGTAACAGACACACTCAGCAGGAATCCTACGGCTTATTTCTTGACGATGCAGCCCGAGTTATTGAAAGATCTACAGGAGATTCAGATCAAGGTTGTTTTACCAGGACAGAGTGGCGTGCTAGCTAATCTCGAAGTTAAGTCGTCACTTGTGGAAAGGATTAAAGAGGCATTGCCCACCGATGCTAGATTTCGAAGACTTAAAGAGAGGACAGAAGCAGGCATGCAGACAGGACTTCGCATACATGAAGACGGGACATTAAGGTTTGGGAATCGCCTCTATGTTCCAAATAGAGAATTGAGACAGGAGTTAATGACTAAAGCACATAGCTCTATGTACTCTGTTCACCCAGGATGAACCAAGATGTACCGAGACTTGAGGCAGTATTATTGGTGGCATGGAATGAAAAGGGAGATTGCAAGATTTGTGGCAAAATCTTTAGTATGCCAGCAAGTAAAGGCTGAGCATCAGAGGACTGCAGGTATGTTACAGCCGCTTCCTATACCAGAATGGAAGTGGGAACATATCACGATAGATTTTGTCACAGGATTTCCAAGGAGCCCCAGCGAAAAAGATGCGGTATGGGTTATCGTGGATCGACTCACTAAATCGGCATACTTCTTGCCATTTAGAGTTGGATAGTCCACAGAGGTACTAACCGACATATATATGCGATAAATTATAAGATTACATGGAGTGCCGGTTAGTATTATATCGGATCGAGATTCAAGATTTACATCTCATTTCTGGCGAAGCATGCAAGAGAGTCTTGGCACCAGACTCAAATTCAGCACAGCTTACCATCCACAGACAGATGGTCAATCGGAGCACACGATTCAGATCTTGGAGGATATGTTGCGATTGTGTATGCTAGACTTTGGAGGATCTTGGAAAGATCATTTGCACTTAGTGGAGTTCTCCTACAACAACAGTTATCAGGCCAGCATTCAGATGGCACCATTCGAGACATTATACGAAAGGAAGTGCAGATCACCAATATGTTGGAGTGACGTTGGTGAACGTCAAATACTGGGTCCAAAGTTGGTAACACAGACAGTGGAGAAGGTAAAACAAATTCAAAATCATCTTCGAGCAGCTCAGGACAGACAGAAGCATTGGGCTGATACACACAGACGTCCCCTAGAGTTCAAAGAAGGAGAGCACGTATTCATGAGGATTTTGTCCTCGTAGTCGATCATTCAGAGATCGCAGTGGGCCCTAGCTTGAGATATGAAGAACAACCAGTTGGCATCCTCGACATCAGTGAGAAGACATTGCGAGGACAGACAATTAGACTGGTACGTGTAGCCTGGAAGCATCATTCACCTGGCAAATTGACTTGGGAAAGAGAGAATATTATGCGCCAGCGTTATCCTCACTTATTCGCGGATGCAGTTATAACCTAAGCATTCTTGTAATTTCAATAGTTCTTCCTTTAGTAGTTATTCTTTGATTACGAGGATGCAATCCTCTTAAGGGGGGTAGATTGTAAACACCCTGATTTTCAGAATATTTTAATATAATTTTTTCCAATTTTTTAGTAAATTTTCTGGAATAAAAACTAAGGTATTTATGATTAAAAGATTTTTAAATTCTATTAATTTATAATAAAATATTATGGAAATAATATTTTATGGTGTAAAATGGAAAATCGGACATAGGGTAATTTTTTGTGAATTTATTGGACTCCAGAATCATTTTTAAAGCCCTAAAAACCAACGTAGAACTAAACCGATTTAAACCTGACTGAACCCGGTTCACTTGAACCAAAATAAACCGAACCAAACCGCTAAACCGAACCAGACCAACCCAGCTTAACGGGTCGGGTCGGGTCGGGTCGGGTCGAGTCCATGAAACCCGGCCCAAACCCGAAACTCGACCGAACCCTAATCCTCCGCCGGATTCACTGTTCACCGCCTATTTAACCCTCTCGACTTCCGTGCCCGTCGCCATCGCACCCTCTCTCTACTCTCCTCACAGCTGCAGCCGACGACCCCTCGCCTGAACCCTAGGCAGCGCCGCCTCCTCCTTCTTTTTTCACCCGCAGCGCCGTCCCCCGACCAGTCGGCCGACCATCACCATCCCTTCACCGCCTCCACAGCCCCCAGCAGCCCGCTCGACCCCTCTCCATCGACCTCCCCTCTCCGCCCAGCACAACCATCACCAAGCCCGACCTCCATCGCTCTGCCCTAGCCCCCTGCCGGTCGCACTCCAGCCGCTGGACCAACAACCGTCCATCTCCGCAGACCCCAGCAGCCCCGACCCCGCTCCTCTCCGCACAGCCGTTCGACGCCGCCGACCAGCACCCCGGACGCCCTAGGCCGAGCTGCCTCCGCCGGTGAGTCCACCGTGCATCCCGGACACAGCCCTAGCATGGACACAGACCCTGTGCAGAGCCGACGCAGCGGACACAGCATCCAGGACACGATCCAGCGTTCAGGACACGAGAATTCTTGTTTCACACAACCCTGTTCAGGTAACCCGCTCTTTATCCTCGTGATTCCGTTTTCTGTTCCGTCAGTTGTGTCACGTAGACTGTATAACCCTCTCGATGCCCGTGTAATCCGCTCTGTGCGTCGCGTCCTGTGGTGATCGCAAATCGCGATCCAAAAGCAGGAAAAACCAACGTCCTGTTTTACCCCGAAACTGAGTGCGACGGGACGACTTGGTCGCACGCGGTCTTTACCGAAATATGCGCGCTATTGATACGGACGTGCGAGATTTTGGCAGAAGTTGATTTGGATGTGCGTGCATACCGAAATCAACGCGTATCCGTCGACAACGTCCCGTATCCACATATTCTGGAATACGCAGTAACTTTGTGTACATACATCGGATCGAGATGAAACTTGCGCCATCGGACTCGTAGCAATACGCTGGTCCTGTGACCCAAGTTTGGTTCGATTCTGAGAACGTTGACGAAATCACATATCGTGGGCCCCACTAGCTCTACTTGACGGGCAATTTTGTGATTGGCTCATCGAAATCCAATTATGGAAGTTCTGTTGGGTTCGTATCATCGTTCCTGACTTGTTGACACTAAGTTTGATAAATTTGGAGACCTTTGACCCTGACACGTTTTTCGATGCAAAGTGGCCCACATGTGGACCCCGCTTTGACCCGAAAATGTCATTTTTGCTCTTGTGTCCAAATTGGACTTAAGGACATGCGTTTCAAGCTATTTGATATTTTCTAAGTCTATTGGTGATGTTTATTTCAGCTTTTAAAGGAGTACCTACAAGATCCACTGATACAGGGACAATTATTGGTATTCAAACCCCAGACAAGTGTACCTTGCCAAACCCTGTAGCTTTGCTACTTATTTTTTTGACTTGTTTATACATCAGTGGGGAAGTATACCTTGCCAACTTTGTAGTTCTTGTTGCATATTTCTTTGCTTTATTTATATTGCTGTGCATGCTTAACCTAGGACCGTGTGACTTACTTAGCGTCCGATTATTAGTCGGGTGCCAACACCGTACGCGATGTTGAGTGCGTCATCTAAAGATGGACATTCGTGACCCCTTTACATTCCCGTACTTGTCTTATCAAGTACATTATACCCAGGACACTTGATACTATTCATGAACAGGATCTTTCTGAGATATTCATGGTAATTCTGTATAGGATGCAGGATTTAACATCGACATTATATTCCTAGATACTCTATGACTTGCTGCATTAGCTATGATCTTGCGTGCCATGTACATGAGACGTTATGAACATGAGACGTGTGGTTACATTGGGTGGGGAGAGACACACAGGCTACAGGCTGATTGCATATATATCCCCTATTATTGTGAGGCACAAGACTCTGAAACCCGAGCTTGGCCCATTACTCATTATTACTACTACCGGCTCTCCGATACAGAGCTTGTAGTGGCTCAGCCTGAGTACTCGTGATGCTCTCATCTTGCATTTCACATAGATGGTTACATACTTACCCTATTTATTGTATTATTTACTGCACTGCATTTATTTTGGCTTGTATTATCTGTACCTTGCTATGTCCCCTGAGGACCTGGATCCGGATTATGTCCCCAGAATTTGCAGACGAGATCTTTCCCGAGGTATACGGAACCGCCGCAGGAGCTGATACAGGAGATGTACCGACACCCGAGGACGAGGTGTTAGCTGAAGACTTTTTCTGAGCATTTATATTTCATGCTCAGTATTTACTTTATTCAGTCATTTATATTTATGGTCTGGTGAACCATTGTATCAGATTTATATCGGGTTATCCCCCGAAGCACTTTATAGAGACTGGTTGATGATTTATATTTCTTATTTCTGTGGATCATATTTTATCTTGTATGGATGAGATTAGTTGTGCCATATTGTCGTAGACTTTATTTTACAGCTTAAGTACGCCCTGATGGATCCATTAAATTGGGTTTGTCCAACGGTGCGTGCTGCTGGCCATTGCCATGTGTCTAGATCCACAATATTTTGGGACTGGGGCATGATAAGAGGGAATCCTGTACACAGATGACTGGATAGAGCATATCGAAGGGATATTCAGGCTGGCACAGATTCCAGACAGCATACAGATAGAGGCAGCGGGCAGTCAGATGTTCGACCTTGCTTTGACGTGGTATCGTACTGATACGATGATTATGGCACCAGGGCTTACTTGGGAGGCTTTCAAGAGGCTTTTTAAGGAGTAGTTTTTCCCAGATGTGGCTCTCAGTGCCTTGGAGAGCTAGTTTGAGGCACTCGTCCAGGGAAGCATGCTGGTGGACAAGTATGCAGCAGAGTTCTGCCGTCTGGGCAGATTTGTAGAGGGCTTGAGTGAGGCAGCAAAGGCGAGGAAGTTTCGCAAGGGCTTGGTCATGGTGGTCAAGTCTTTGACTAGGAGTGACCGCGAGGTGACTTTCGAGCAGATCGTAGGGGATGCTCAGAGGGCAGAGGATGACTTGGAGCTCAAGTCCAAGAGAGGCAGGGATGATTTAGGTAGGTGTGAGTGGTAGTGCGGGACAAGCTAAGCGTCTCTATGTGCAGAAGGCAGCGCAACAGGGGCAGGATAAGATGGAGCCCACTTGTGCCTACTGCAGGAAGGCAGGACACAGTTGGAATATTTGTAGGAGGAGGCTGAAGGTGTGTCTGTTCTGTGGATCCGTTGCTCATCAGATACGAGATTGCCCTACTACGCATCCATTTGGTGGAGTACAGGATCAGAGAGTTGGAGCTAGGCCACCTGTGGCACAGCATCATGCCCCTTACCAGTAGAGGAAGATACCCCAGTAGGGCAGGGCTTATGCATTGATGGTCGAGGAGGCCGATGCTACGGGTGTCGGGTTAGCAGGTCTGTCTCTTTTTGTTCTTCTTCTTGTCCTTTTCTATTTTGTGTGGTGTGCTTTATTAGTACCTGTTAGACTTTTTTTTTTGCTGTGGTAGATAGTGTAGGGACCCTGATTGAGACTGTGATTGTTGGGGGTTTGACCTAGAAGAAGTGCGATCGACTTTAAATTTCGAGAACGAATTTTTTAAGGAAGATAGGCTTGTCACTACCCCATTTCCAGGGCAGGGTATTTTTTTATTTTAATTTGGTAAATTGTGTATTGATCATAAATATTTGTGTTAATATTTAATTAGTTGGTTGTATTTATTTTTATTACTTATTTTAGGGTTTTGGCTAGTCTGGACCCATGTCAGACCCCAGTGGACCCTTGTTAGACCCAACCAACACCCTTGTCAGACTCATTTATTGGTTTAGAATAGTTATTTATATTTTAATTAGTTAGTTGGAGTGATTAGGAATTAATTAGAGTGCATTTGAAATACCAAACCCAAACCCTAATTAGGATGACTTAATTTAAGGACATTTTGGTCTTTGTACCTAACCCTAACACAAACCCTAACCATATTTCTATATGGCTGGACCTCCCCCCCTTCATTTTCATTCTTCTTCTTCATTCTCCTCTCCATTCTCTTTCTTCTTTCCTTCTTCCATTTTCTTCTTCAAATCCAAGTAAGTTTTTCCACTTTTCTTCTCTTCCTTTACTTACTTTCCTCTCTAATACAAACCCTAACCTTTCATTTTCCTTTAACCTAGGTGTGTAGAGCCTAGATTTGGTGTAGGAGTTTAGTTTGGAGGCTTGGTATGGTGGATTTAGGGATTTTTGGGGACTTTGGCCTTGGGATTCCAACTCCTAAGAGGTAGACCCTAACTTTTCTTTTAGTGATTATTCTAATAGATTGTCTAGTGCACCTACCCATGCGTTAAAAAGTTGTCCTCATTATGTATTTTTATATAGATTTTCTAGTGTAGCGTACTTGTATATTTTTTATCTATTCTTTATGCATATTTTACTGTATTCAATTGGCATGCTATTTTATGTATCTAGTTACGTCCCTCTGAGGACCTGGTCCCTTTGCTAGACGATCAGGAGTATCCGCAGGAGTACGGGCTAGGACCTAACATATTATTTTCTGCCGAGGAGGTCTTACCTTCTAAGCATCTTTGATTATATCTAGCGATGGATCTCTTAGTTGATACTCTTCTATCGTCATCTTATTTTATATTGGAGTTTTGTCCTCCTCTCTCATTTTAGTTTTTGTTATAGTCATTGGTAGTGAATTTGTCTCCACCCGACTATCATTTATGGATTATTCAGACTCATTATTTTGGTTTAGTTATTTCTTTATTATGACTTATTCTATGGATGAGATTAGTATTGCTTGTGACTTGTGACAATATATTTACCACTTATGAATTAATATTCATATTACAACATACGTATGTATTATGATATCCATATATTGGAGTTGCCATATATATACGGCTGGCATGCTTATGTATTCCTAGTCCTACGTATTTTGGAACTGGGGTATGACAGTGTCAGTAAGTGTAGCAAGACGGTTAAGTTAAGTTATTGTATCAGTTAGCCTATTACTTGTTAATATATATAGATATGTTAGTATTAGTTATAGTGTATAGTTAACAACTAGTTAGTATCATACCAGTTAAGGATAGTGTTATAGCTAAGGTATGTAAGTATAGCTATTAAGTTACTACCAATACAGAAATAACACTAACATAGGAAGTTGTCGTAGTGTTAGTGCCTAGTATAGCTAATACCTTGAGGTAATAACCTAGTATAGCTAAGACAAGCTAGTACTAGCTAGAAAGTGACCAATATAGACTAATAACCTTAGTTTGAACCTAGAAATTGGTGTATGACCTAGCATTGACCATGATCATCATATTTTTAGTTTATTTTAGTATTTTATTACTTTATTCACCTATTAATTTATTAATTCCTATGTAGGACTGTAACCCCAGCTTGGGCATCGAGAGACTTTGCTCAGGACCTGAGGTGAGTATATTTTTTTGTTACTTTTTATTTCATGATAGTGTATATATCACATGTTCTAGAACTGTATACTTGATTCTGACACAGTGGTTTCACAGACTGGTACTATATGGACCCTGTCAGGAGATGTCATTCCTTACTGTGTTTAGCCGGTACTCCTTCACATGTATTTTATCATGTGTATCGGGTATTGATTTAGTGTACTCCATGTTCACACACTGCTCGTGTTCAATCTGCCCATATTCGTGTTCGTAATGTGTCGTGACTGGATCCATTGATATTGGTTGGGGATGGGGGAGTAAGAGTTGGTTATGTGATCAAGCCCAAGTATATTCGTGTACATGTCGATTACATATCACACGTGTAATCGAGTTACCATATTGTATTCGTGTTCAACCCAAACCGATCACATAATAAACTCGTATTCCATGGCACATTGGCTAGTTTTTTTTTTTTTGCCGTTATTCTATTGCCTGTTCTTCATTCTAGTATATTACCTATTCACTCTAGTTCATTACATTCTGATGTTTAGTTATCTTATATTTTTTTTTCTATTATTTGTTATTTATGCTCGATTATATATTTGAAACTGCTTTCAGAGGTATGTACTTTGCTTCAATCCTGACTGAATATATTTTTCAGATGATTGGCTCGTAGACCAGTGTCCCACCTACTACGAACTATAAGACAGCGTAAAATTATAGGATACTCCTTTAGAGAAGGAGGACCTAGTACCAGAGGCTGAGGAGGCATAAATTATTTGTTTAGACTTGTATTAGACTTTATTGAGATTTTGGCATGTATATATGTACTATTTTGGACTTGTGGATGTATTGTGACTCTTGTCTTTCGTTATTCCATCTCGTGCTCATCTTCCTTAGTTTGCATTGTGATTGAGTATAGTTTACATTTATCAGATACCATATTGTTCCTCCATTTGGAGTTGAGATGATTGACATGTACCATGTATATATTATCATGAGATATTTAGATAGTAGAGTTGACCCAGACAGTGTTTTATCGACGATGTTGCAGCGTAAGCTGGGCGTTGCTCAATATTCGTGCCCTTATTTTGGGTGCGGATTATGGCACATTTTTAGTGGTGGTCCATGTAGGTCCTAGAGTCGCATGTAGAGCAATATCGTAGTAGTGCTCACCTAGAGTACTGCTACAAGCCTGCTTTAGGATATAGGATATAGGCTGAGAGTACATTTCATCACAACTAGGGAACAATTTCAAATATCTGTTACTATCCTTATATATTGAATGTTTGCCTTACTTTGAATAATTTTATCCTTCTTTGATGATATCGTATTATACTCAATATTGATTTTTTGTTTCAATCTATCTTCAGGATGCCACGGAAGATGCGCTCCCAGCGCTCAGGCGCAATGTCAGCGAGGTCGGTCACTTCATCGCCTATGAGGGCAGCACCAGTAGACGCTATTCCTACAGCTACATTCCAGAGGTCCGCTTTACCGATCCAGGTGGGTATTTCTACAAAAGCTTTTCGGGATGCTCCACCTCCAATACAGAGGGCAGTGTTGACAGTTTCAGGGGATCTTCTACCCCCACCATCTGCAATCGATTAGACACAGATGTTTGTATTCTTTCAGCAGATGATGGATGCGCAAAAGAGCTAATCAGAGGTTAAGAGGCAGGGTATTGAGAATTCTCACCAGATTGTGCTCGCCGTAGTCGAGAGAGTTGCCTTAGTCCAACCACAGACAGGACCACCTCAGTTTTCTCTGTAGTAGCCGAGGCAGGGGACTATCATAGATTTTAAGAGGATAGGGCCGAAGGACTTTAAAGGCACTGAAGTGATTATTTATGCTGATGATTGGATAGAAGACATTTAGCGAAACCTGCAACTGGCCCAGATTCCAGAGAGGTTTCAGGTAGAGGCTGTAGGAAGCATGATGTTTGACATCGTGTTTACTTGGTTCAGGATGGACCCCAGGATCTCAGCACTAGGACTTACTTGGGAAGCTTTTAAAAAGGTCTTCAAGGAAAAGTTCTTTCCAAATGTGGCTCTGATGTCTCTTGAGAGCCAGTTTCAGTACCTCATTTAGGGAGGTATGACGGTAGATGAGTATGCGACAGCGTATTATAGAATATGCCACTTTGTGGAGGGGCAGAACCCCAGAGGAAGGGCCAGGAAGTTCAGGAAGGGCCTGAACAAGGAGATCAAATCACATACGAATGGAGATCCCACTACCACTTTTGAGGAGATTCTAAGGCAGGTACAGCGGGCAGAGGATGATCTAGAGCTTGGATCTAAGCGGCCGAGGGACATAGGAGGATCCAGTACTAACACGGATCCATTAAAGCAGTATCACTTTCAGCAGCAGCATCAGAGGCACTTCTAGCAGCCGTGGCAGCAGTATCATGGACCATCTAGAGTGCCGATACAGCAGACACACCAGATCCAGAGGCTAGCTATTCCTTGCCCATTCTATAAGAAGTAGGGACATGGATGGGATGCGTGTAGGATGAGATTGGGCCAGTGCTTATTCTGCGGATCAGGAGACCATCAGTTGAGGTCTTGTCCTACAGCTCCATCACGTCCAGCTTAGGGTGGGGCACAGGCATAGAGAGCACCCGCGAGACCACCAACGAGACAACATAGAGGACCTCCTCTACCACCATAATAATAGGAGTTCACTCAGCACCAGCAGCAGAGAGGTACCCAACGATAGGGGCGAGCATTTGCCTTGACCGTTGAGGAGGAGGAGTCAGTCGATGATTTTATTTCAAGTTCAATCTATCTTGATTCTTTTTCAGCTCATGCTTTATTTGATTCTGGTACTTCACATAGTTTTGTATCTGTATCTTTTGCTCTGAAACATCACCTTGAGACTGAACCGTTGGTGAGGACTTGCAAGATCACGGCTGGGGGTAGCATTATCCTGGTTAGTGATATTTTCAATGATCGGAGAGTTTCTTTGGGAGATCAAGAGTTGAGCGTGTGTCTACTCATGAAACAACTTTCGAGCTATGATATAGTACTCGGGATAGATTGGTTGAGTAGGCACCATGCTAGTATCGATTGTCGTGGAGGCATAGTTTTATTTCAGGCGCCAGGAGAGCCAGAGTTTGAGTTCGTTACAGGAGCAGTAGAGAAGAGCAAGGAATATTTTTGTGGAGTTTTGGTGGAAAAGCAGGAGCCGCAACATCTATTTTTTACAGAGTATATGGACGTCTTTCCGGAGGAATTGTCGAAATTGCCACCAGACATAGATGTGGAGTTCTCTATAGACTTAGTGCCAGGCGCAGAGCCGATATCATAGAACATCTATAGAGTAAATAACTGTGAACTGGTAAAGTTGAAGAAGCAGGTGGATGAGTTGCAGGACAGGGGTTTCATCCGCTCTAGTTTATCACCTTAGGGTTCTTTGGTATTATTTGTACCGAAGAAGGATGGTTTGGTATGCATCTATATCGACTACAGGGCACTAAATAACCTCACTATCAAGAATAAATACCCGTTGTCGTGGATTGATGATTTGTTTATCAGTTAAGCGGAGCGAAGGTAATCTCAAAGATAGACTTGAGGTCGGGGTACCACCAGGTGTAAGTGAAGAAGGAAGACATTCCAAAGACAACTTTCAGGACTTGGTATGGGAAGTTGGAGTTCTTGGTGATGCCGTTTGGGTTGACCAATGCCCTGGCTGTATTAATGAACCTGATGAATAAGAAATTTTATCAGTACTTGGATTAGTTTGTGGTAGTATTCATTAATGATATATTGATTTATTCGAAGACCCCGGAGGAGCATGAGAAACACCTGAGGATAGTTCCAGAGACACTCAGAAAGGATAACATTTATGTCAAGCTTTCGAAGCATTAGTTCTTCCTTGATAAGGTTAAATTCCTCAGGTATGTGATTACAGGAGACAGGATCTCAGTAGACTCAAAGAAGATATCAGCAGTCGAGTCATGATCTACCCCGAGTTCAGTAGCGGAGATCAGGAGTTTTCTTGGATTGGTAGGCTATTATCGGAGATTTATTCAAAAAATTTCTAGGATTGTGGAGCCAATGACTAGACTAACCAGGAAGGATGTGGAGTTTATTTGGACTGAGATTTCTGAGACTTCTTTCGAGGAGTTAAAGAAGAGGTTGACTATAGCTCCAGTATTGACATTGCCATCAGGGACAGAAGGATTTTTTATATATAGTAATGCGTTTGGTATGGGCTTGGGATGTGTGTTACAGCAGAACAGAAAGGTGATTGCCTATGCTTTCAGGCAATTATGTCCGTATGAGAAGAATTATCCGACACATGACTTGGAGTTGGCAGTAGTTATTTTTTCTCCTAAACTGTGGAAGCACTACTTGTATGTAGAGCGAGTAGAGATCTTTACATATCATAAGAGCTTGAAGTATGTGTTTACACAAAAAAGATCTTAATATGTAGCTGCGCGGTGGTTGGAGTTGATGAAGGACTTTGACATTGCTTTACAGTACCATCCAGGAAAGGCCAACGTAGTCGCAGATGCCTTTTGCAGGTATCTAGAGGCTATATACTTGATGAGGGACAGATATTTATTGGTCAATCTTGATAGCTTAGGTATAGAGGTGCTAGTTCCTGGAGTTGCGACACAGATGTGGGGATTTCAGGTACAGTTAGAGTTTATGGACCGAATTAGAGCCGCATAGTTCGAGGATGATTCTCTGAGGAGCATCAGAGAGCAGGACTGGATGGGATTGGTAGCGGACTTCAGTATTGCAGATGATGGATCATTGTGGCACGGTACATGATTGTTTGTGTCGAGTGGAGTATTGCGCGATGAGGTTCTTCAAGAGGCCCATCGATCTCAGTACTCTATGCATCCAGGTGCCAACAAAATATATAGAGATATAAGGGAGCATGTTTGGTGGTATGGTATGAAGCGAGGGGTGGCTAGGTTCGTATCTAGATGCTTGGTATGCCAGCAGGTAAAGGCAAAGAGACAGAGGCCAGGTGGATTGCTTCAGACTTTACCCATTCCAAAGTGGAAATGGGAGCATGTGACGATAGACTTTATTTCGGGGCTTTTACATCCTCAAGAAGGAAAAGACGCAATTTAGGTCATCGTAGATAGGTTGACCAAATTAGCCCACTTTCGGCCATTAAAAGTGGGTACATCTATGGAGAAGCTCGCGGAGATGTATGTGCGTCAGATAGTCATATTGAATGGAGTTCCTGTGAGCATAGTCTCAGATCGGGATATTCACTTCACGTCATACTTCAGAAGGAGTTTGCAGGCTAGCTTGGACACTCAGTTCAAGTTCAGTACCATATGTCACCCTTAGACAAACGGGCAGTCAGAGAGGACTATCCAGACTCTTGAGGATATGCTGGCACTTGTATTTTAGATTTTGGAGGCTTTTAGGAGGATTTTCTTCAGTTGGTGGAGTTTTCTTACAACAACAGCTACCAGGCCAGTATTGAGATATCACCATTTGAGGCATTGTACGGACGGAGATGCCGTACTCCATTATCATGGGATAACGTTGGTGAGAGAGCCTTATTAGGACAAAAATTGGTCGCAGATGCATCTAAGAAGGTAAAGCTCATCGGGGATAGACTTCGGGTGGTGCAGGATAGACGTCGGTTGTAACCTCCGTATCCTGAATTTCATACTTAAATGTTTTTATTAGGTTAATTTGGGGCTATTGAGATTTTTCCATAATTTTTAGTTAATTAAAAACTAGTAATCCTAATTTATTTTACGAAATTGAAAAACTAGTTTCAGAAAGCTAATTTGTTTTAATTTTTAGTTAATTAAAAACTAGTTTTTTGTGTTAGAACGATATTGAGGTTAGCTTTCTGATTATATAATTTGTTTTACGAAATTATGAGTATTAAATTCTGGAAAATTCATAGAGCACATCATGTCCGAAAATAGACGTGTTTCGATGTTTTCACGATTTCGGGAGAACCAAGAATCAGAATCATGAACCGTTTGAAGTTTCAGAAAGCTAATATCGAGATCATTGACATATGTTTTTCCCAAAATTTAATTCAAAGTATTTTTATACTGTTAATTCTGTAGAACTTCTAGGTTAGAATTTAACCATCGGTGCATAATATAAAACTTGTATGTGTCATAATTCCCAAACGAATTTGAATTCGGACGAGCCATAAATTCTAGCATGTTTTTGACGCTAAAATCTACAGGAAATCATGCATGAAAGTCAAGTTTGTGTCGGTTGACTTTTCGGTCAACAGATCGTCTCGATTTGCGTGCCATGAGTCCCGAGTTGATTAAATTCAGTTCCTTTGGACAAAATTTAGGAATTAACCTAAAAATCAGAATAATAAGATTAAAATAGAATATTAGAGTAATTATTTTAAGAATTAAATAAATTAAAATAAATTATATTTTGACATGGTAAATTTGTAATACATAGGCTATTTTGACTGTGACTTGGACTCTGATTCATACCAACAGCAGGACCCCAGGCGAGTACATTCTCTGATAGTTTCTATTATGTTGATTATCTCTATAATTCTTGTTGTATAGCATACATGACTCTGACACTATTCTTTACACGAGTTGGCATCATCGAGACCTGTCACGAGGATTCGTGATTATAATCCATCGTGCTAGCTGGGGAAAATGGGAAAATATTAGTAGCTTATGTGATCATACCCAACCTTACATGCATCATAGCTCACCCATACCTCACGTTGGTGCAACCTGACCAATACATTCCTCATAGCCTGTTACATGTGATTAGCCTGACTATTGCTCGCATTCAAGCTACCCGGATGGTTAGCCTGACCCTACATGAATCATAGCTAATCATATGTAACAAGCCTGATCAGTCCCAAGCCGATCACATGATATACTAATGTTTCACATACTTGGTTAGAGGATCATTGACATGCATCTCTAGTATATTGATCTAGCATCTCTACATGTTATAGTTGTTGTTCTTGTACACATTTATATACCAGTTCATTGTTCTTGCGTGTACTTGGATTTCTATTTTATTGCTAGATGTACCTTGATGATAACAAGCTCCAGTATTCTAATTATTCCAGTATTTCTATTTCCAGTACATCCATGCTCGTCAGTATTTCTTATTGCCAGTATTCCTATCGGTCTTGTATTTCTTTACACTGTGTTATAGTTTTTGTCAATATATGTGGAACTGCTGTTGGAGGTGTATTTCGTTACAATCCTGACTAGATATTTTTTCCAGACTGTGACATAGAGGACTTGTTTCCGACATACTTGGAGATTGGATGATATTGATTGCAGGTTAGACTATTTATTATTGTTTAGACTTGTCTTGTATTTTATTTGTTTATTCGATATCTCATCGTGCTTTAGCTTATGTGATTGAGTATATTCCATATTATATGGTGATATTTGTGTCTCCTTATAGAGTTGGATATTCGTGAGAGATGGTTTAGATAGTATTGTGACCTAGACAGCGTTCTACCGCCGATGCTGCGACGTAGGCTAGACGTACCCACGCTCTCGTGCCCCTATATCGGGTGCGGGTCGTGACATCGGCATTGGGCCGATAGCTACCGGAGGCCATTTGAGTTTGAGGTATAGATTTTGTTTTGTATTGTTTGTGATTACTTGTTTTAGCTAGAGTGCTAAGGCTGTATTTCGTGCTAGGTTGGCGATCTGGTGTTCTTAAGAATTTTTCTGAAATGGGGCACAATTCGCTTTGGTGGAGGAGGAAAGCTGGGCCTATGGTACATCGGACCCTTCGGTATTTTTGAGAGGGTCGTTGCAGTAGCCTACAGACTAGACTTGCCGCCTGCATTAGATGGAGTGCACAATGTGTTTCACGTGTCGCAGCTGAGATGGTACGTGGAAGATCCTAGCCATATACTAGATCACTCGGAGATCGAGGTAGGTCCGACTCTCAGCTACCCAGAGGAGTCCGTGGAGATTTTAGGCCGCAGGAAGAAGGTGCTGCGAAACCAGATGATTCCTTTAGTCCACGTCGCGTGGAGGCATCACTCGCCAGGAGAGAGCATCTGGGAGCAAGAGGCCAAGATGCGCGAGCGATATCCTTATAGGTTTGAGCCATGAGGTATAATTCTTTCTTGCTTGTATTGATTGCTTTTGGTAGTTAGTTTCTTCCTTAATTTCGAGGACAAAATTTTTCTATGGTGGGTAAGATTGTCACCCTCATTTTTCCAGCTAGGGATAGTTTGGTAATTTGGCATGGGTATTTAATTTTAGGATTTTAATATTGAATATTAATGTGTTGATTGTATTAATTTGTTAATTATCTTTGAGCTATAAATTATTTATGACTTATGTTATTTACTTTAGTTAGAGACTAGCCAATATTTGGACTTGACACAAATAGACCTATTTAGACTTGTCATGACAACATGAGCCCAACTTGACCCAAGCCCAATAGACCTTCCTCATTAATTAATTTAGGAGTATTAGGTTAATTGCAATTAGTTAAAGATTTCCAAAAATAACCACCCTTATTTATTTTTCATAATTCACCATATAAGGGTAACTTGGACCTTAGCATGTAACTTAGAGAAGGGGGTAGAGGGGCCGGCCATTCAAAGCCTCTCTCTCTCTCTCTCTCCTCCCTCTTTTTCATTCATTATAATTTGCTCCCAAATTCTAGATCCCCAATTTCTCATTTTATTCTATTGATTTTCTACACAATTCACCTCTATTTACTTCTCAAATTCATCACTCTTGGAGCTTAGAGAAGCAAGGAGCACAAGGAGGAGGAGCTTTGGAGCTATAGATCGTGTCCAATTAAGTTTTTTTTAAAATCTATCTCCGAATTGGTAATTTCTTAATTTTTCTTTCTTTATAGCTTCTTAATCATGCATTTGACCATTAGAAATAGTCCCATGGCATATGGCTACCTATAGTAACAAGTTCTAGGCTAATTGGCTATGTATTATGGGTTCTATGTAGTGATTTGTGTGCATGTTTAAGGAATTACGAATTTAACACATCAATTGTGTGTCATGAGACAATTAGATCTAATTAGACTTAGATCAGGGTTATGGGACTAGGTACGTGTTAACAAATAGATACATGTACGCCATATCATGATATTTTATGATACGGTATGACACTGAGCCAATTTTGGGTATTTTGCATGATTTCTCCTAATTTCTCGTTCTAGAAAGTTATAATTGTTGTATAATATTGCAATTGATTAGTAGAAATAAGTATTATAGTCGAATTTATATTTTAGCCCTCACATCGAACATATATCATGAATATTCTATATTTTGTGCACCAAATGCTTGTTAGAATATTTAGTGATCTTGTAGTTTAGAATTTTAGTTATATATATATATATATATATATATATATATAGGTATTGATGGTGTATATCTATGTTTATATGGTTATACTAGATGTGCATGTATAAGTAGATAATTAAGAGTGTGGATGTGTGTTGATAGATACATATGTGTAGTAGGTGTCTGTGCACAAGTAATGACTATGTGTGGGTGTGTGCAGTACACCCTGGGTACTCTAGGGATTGTGAGAGTGAGTTAGAATTGTGCTTGAGACTGTGCAGTGTGTTAGGCAGTGAGATACCTGGGTAACTAAAGAGGGGGGCTCGGGTAATTGAAGTTGGTCACAACAATGGTAACAATCGGGTAATCAGTTGTTATGTTCAGTAACAGGCAGTGAGGTACTGAGTATTATGTATATGTACGGTGTGTGTGTTTGGATGATTATGTATTGGTGAGAAGGGGGAGTTGGTAGTTGTTACTGCTACTGTATTATGTATATGGGGATGTACAGGTTGAGAATGAACATCATTTGTGCATGTGTGTGATTGTATTATTGGGGGTTAACAAATGGTATTCGAGTCATGGCAGTGACTGAGAGTGTGTGTGAATTGTATTTGGAAAGTCTGTATGAGCAATAGGGGTCGGGCTAGAGTATGTGTGGCTTTGTGTGTTGGCAAGAGAGGGGTGTTAGTGCACAGTAAATAGGAAGGACGGAGTGATCAGTGACTATGCTAGTGTTGGAGTTTACCTGAGATGTAATCGAGCCCTTGCACAACAAGATTAATATCAGCTACAGTTGCAACAAGTGCAAATCTGCACTTAGAGGATACCCGATTTTGTATTTGTTAGTATTAGATTATTGGTGTATCAGAGAGTTTGAACTAGTGATTGGTAGTGGGAGTTAAGTGGATTAGAACTACCAGTTAGTTAGCAGTTAGCATTATAAGTGTCAGTTAGTATTATTATATTGGTTAATTAAGTTAGATGTTAGTACTTACCAGTCACCGTAAGTAGGTATCAGTCTTGGTGTCAGTTAGTGTAGCAAGACGGTTATGTTAAGTTAATTTATCAGTTAGCCTATTACTTGTTAATATATATAGATATGTTAGTATTAGTTATAGTGTATAGTTAACAAATAGTAGTATCATACCTGTTAAGGATAGTGTTATAGCTAAGGTATGTAAGTATAGCTATTAAGTTACTACCAATATAGAAATAACACTAATATAGGAAGTTGCCTTATTGTTAGTGCCTAGTATAGCAAATACATTGAGGTAATAACCTAGTATAGCTAAGACAAGCTAGTGCTACCTAGAAAGTGACCAATATAGACAAATAACCTTAGTTTGGACCTAAAAATTGGTGTATGACCTAGCATTGACCATGAATATTATATTTTTTTAGCTTATTTTAGTATTTTATTACTTTATTCACCTATTAATTTAATAATTCCTATATAGGACTGTGACCTCAGCTTGGGCGTCGAGAGACCCACTTTGCTCAGGACCTGAGGAGAGTATATTTCTCTGTTAGTTTTTATTTCATGATAGTGTATATATCACATATTCTAGAACTGTATACTTAATTCAAACACAGTGATTTTACGGACTGGTACTATATGGATCCTGTCAGGAGATGTTATCCCTTACCGTATTCAGCGGATACTCCTTCACATGTATTTCATCTTGTGTATCGGGTATTAATTTAATGTACTTCGTGTTCACACGCTGCTCGTGTTCAGTGTGCCCATATTCGTGTTCGTAACGTGTCGTAATTTGATCTATTAGTATTGTTTGGGGATAGGGGAGTAAGAGTTGGTTATGTGATCAAGCCCAAGTATATTCGTGTACATGTTGATTATATATCACATGTGTAATCGAGTTACCATATTGTATTTGTGTTCAACCTAAACCGATTATATTGTAAACTCGTATTCCATGGCACATTGGCTAGTTTTATCTATTTTTTTAATTACAGTTATTTTATTGCCTGTTCTTTATTCTAATACATTACCTGTTCACTCTAGTTCATTTTATTCTGATGTTTAGTTATCTTGTATTCTTTTCTATTATTTGTTACATATGCTCGATTATGTATTTGAAACTGCTTTCAGAGGTATGTATTTTGCTCCAATCCTGACTGGATATATTTTTTAGATGATTGGCTCATAGACCAGTGTCCCACCTACTATGGACCACATGACCGTGTACCATTAGAGGATACTCCTTTAGAGCAGGAGGACCTAGTACCAGAGGTTGAGGAGGCTTAGATTATTTGTTTAGACTTGTATTAGACTTTATTAAGGTTTTGGCATGTATATATACTATTTCTGACTTATGGATGTATTATGACTCTTTTTCTTTGTTATTCAATCTCGTGCTCATCTTCCTTAGTTTGTATTGTGATTGAGTATAATTTACATTTATCAAATACCATATTATTTCTCTATTTGGAGTTAAGATGATTGACAAGTACCATGTATATATTGTCATGAGATATTTAGATAGTAGAGTTGACCCAGACAATGTTCTACCACCGATGATGCGGCGTAGGCTGGGCATTGCTCACTATTCGTGTTCTTATTCCGGGTGCGGGTCATGACATATTCCCTCAACACCTGATGCAGCTTTGCAAACGCGGGCTAGCAATTTTCTCGTGATCCATACTAATCTGACTTTCCGTGAATATAGTGATTCTGCGAGAACCGATGATGATGTACTTGAGAGTGGTAATCCTCGACAGATCAATGTAGCATCTTAAGCTGGGGGTAGCAATCCCCCGGACTCTGAAGATGATGCAATGATGCCAGTATTTAATGAGGACAGTATGCCTCATGAATCTGAAGTTGAAAGCGAAGGATCTATTATCCCATCTACCTCTCCACATGTTATGCCAGTATATATGGCAAGTGACAACAATGAGGGTAGCAGCGATCGCCAATGCCTCGATGCTTAAGAAGAAATGATGTAGGGTATGAAAGCCTCAATGCAAACTTTAACCCAAGTAATGCTGGAGATTTTGGAAAATATGGGCCCACCATAACCACGATTTTTGGGCCCAATAAATTAAGATCCAGGAACCAATGAGGAGTCTAATGAACCTGCTCCTAATCCTCTAACTGCTATCATCCCTCTCTTACCGGTGATGTAAGGGAATTCATAAGCTATTATGCAATCTTCTATTGCACAAAAGACAAACGATACTAAGGAAGTTATACGAGAACTTTGGGCTCACCTGGACTCCATGAACAACTGGGACAAGCTTCAGAAGCTTGGGATAAGATAACCTTATCCCCCTGAGTGGTATAACGTTGTCTTTCCACTCAAGTACAAGCCACAGTCCCTGATTCCATTTGATGGTAAGAAGTTACCCCGTCAGTTCATGAACTACTTACGGGCATCTACTATAGGATGATGCTTTGCTCACTAAGATATTTATCGGAACCTTAACCGATGTGGCTTATGAGTGGTTTTGTAGCCTCCCGGATAATTATATCGCATTATTTGATGATCTTCGATGACTTTTCCTTTCCTAATTTTATGATGGCATAATGGATATGACCATGTCGACCCTCATCGACATAGCTCCGAGGAAGATAGAGCCTGCACATGCCTTCATAGAGGGCTTCAAATAGACATCTTTGAAGATGCATATGGCATCCCCGAGTCTATGCTTATGGACACTTGTAGACAAAATATGTTGCCAGTAGTATAATTCTGTATAGGCACAATCCAGTTCAAAGAATGGTCAGGATTTATCACGAATGCTAACATTGCTGAAAAGAGAGCAAAAGATGTCCATCTGTTGGGGATTAAAATACCTGACGACGAAGAAAAGCGTCCCCAAAGCAGTAATAATAACAACCGCAACGGTAAAGGGAAGGAGGTCCTTACCGTCAATATCTCTAAAGGCTCTTCAACACCTAAGACAAAGCCTGTTGAAGAGTCTAAGCCAAAGGAAGCTTATTCTTTTGATGATAATGATATTGTCGACATATTCAATGTGCTAATGAAGAGCAACAAGCTTAAATTGAACGACATCAGACGTCCTGAGGAGGCAGACAAGATCAACGACCCTAAGTACAACCTTTTCCATTGATACGTACATCATGCTACAAGAGATTGGTACGTATTAAAAAGAAGCATCCTGCAGTTGGTCGATGCTAAAGCAATTATCTTCAACTCTGATGATAAGACGGTCACCGTCACTATGGTGTCGCTCCAATTTGGCAATTTCCCAGGGATGGAAGTTCAAGATGGCATCGTCCTAATTTCTAAGAAAATACTGAAAGTCGTCAACCTCCCACTATCCCGCAACTAAGAAACATGTATGGTACCACTCACGAATCCATGAGGTAAAGTCATATGGGTTTACTCTGACATTGTTTAAGACATGACACAGTAACCAGCACCCTCAACTGCCAAATCTAAGGGAAAGAAGACCAAACCATGTCACATGGTATCTCGTTCAACTGAAAAGTCCTTGTTAGGGGAAACTATGTCTGGCAAGACCTATTTGTGCAGCTATGTCCGGTTCAGGAGGATGCTACACCTTCATGTCGTACCTACTGCTCAAGTAGTACCTGAAGCAGGTTCGTCCAAGCCTTCCATGACAAACAAAATAAATAAAAGGAGACTCGTTTCGACAAGTCTCTGAAGAAGAAATCTCTATCGGGGTTGGACAACATATTAGCGAATCTTAATAATACGCCGACGAGGTTGTCACTTTTTGAGCATCTTCGTCCTCTCTAAAGAGACCTGAGATGCCTAGAACGAAGTGTTATAATATGCTGACTCTTATTTGACTCAATTCAAGAAGCTAGCTGAGGACCCTGCTGTATGCCCTAATTGCCAAGTGTAATGGAGAAAATCCCTAATATAATATTCTTTCAGCAGGAAATGTTCTTGAAAAACAACTGGCACGACATACCTCTGTACTATATGGGATATATCGATACCATAAAGGTGGATCGAATGCATAGTCTTATCACTTAGAATCATCCTTCAAAGTTTGCTCCAAACTCTGGGAATCCCGATGTACTGGTTAACTACCACCAATACAACCATCAGTAGCTTGAATGCGAAGAAGCTAACCTCTGGATAAGATCCTTCTAAAGTGCCAGATAGGCGATCTACGAACTAAGGTTACATGTTATGTTATCGATGTAGACATATCCTATAATGTCTTGCTGGGATGCCCTTGGAAATATTAATATATGATTGTACCATCGACTCTTTATTAGTGCCTGAGGTACGTCGATAGTGAAGGAATTTATGCACCAAGAGGAAGGGAACATTGATGCCGATGATGAAGCCGAAGCAGACTCAACTTCTGATGAACCCTTGAGGATTTGGGTCAAAGGACTTGTCACCAACACTATATCCCCTTTGGTTGTCAAGATTCGCAAGAAAGCCATAAAGCCTCTTGTGATTAATCTTTGCAAAATATCTAGCAGAGAAAAGTCGAATCGGCCCCCGAAGAGTGGTCGCCCTGCTATAAATATTTTTGAACCTTTGGTGATAAACCATCGTCGCCCTGCTATAAAGATCTCTGAACCTTTGGTGATAAATCTACTATGTATTCCTTAGAACATGGCCAAGGTCCACAGTTGCACATGCCAGTAACAACAACTTATGAAGTTAACAAGAAACTTCTAGATAGAGGTGACTGATTCATTATTCCAGCAAAGAAGAAGAAAGAAAAGCCTATCATCTTTGGTAGGGTAGAAGCTTGCCGAAACTTTTCCTAGATGAACCAGAACATGATAATGACAAAATACAGCTTTATTGTTACAGCTCACAAGACAAGAACATCATCTAGAAGATGAGCTATGACTTAAACAATGATCAAGGTCTTAACTACGACAAAGGACGACGTTTGTCATTATGTCACTTTGCTCCCAAAGACAAGTCTGAGACATATTATCAACAAATATGTCATGGTTTGGGATATGTTACACGTCCAACAATCTCCATATGTTCAGAAGCAGAAGTCAAGATGCATTCTCACTCTTCAGAGTCTTCTATTTGCGACTCTGATGCAAGTATCAGAGACATATTCAAACAAGCATTGTCTATCAACAAGGCATTAGTAGGCCAGATTGAAGATGATGATAAAATATTGGAGCTCTTAAAAGTTGAACCTTGGGCTCAATAATTAAAGTCTTAAATCAGGAGCTGTGTTTCGAGCAACGAGAAACCCCTACCGATGATGAAGTGGTATAAGTCAACTTGGGTGATGAGTCCTCCACTAAGCCTATCTTCATCAGCAAAAGTTTTTTTGGAGAAGATCGTGAATCCCTTATCCAACTTCTAAGAGAGTATATCAATGTCTTCGCATGGAGCTGCAAATATATGTCAGGACTGGATCCTCAGATCGTAATGCATAATATCAACATCATGCAGAACACTAAGCCATTAAAGCAACAAAAATAACAGTTCTGTTCGGAAGACTTGGATGAAATTGAATCAGAAGTGAATAAGCTGACAACAAGTGGCTTTATTCGCGAAGAACAACATCCACATTGGGTAGCCAATATCATGCCTGTTATAAAAAAGAACGGTAAAATCTGAGTCTGCATAGACTATTGTGATTTAAACACGGCGTGTCCAAATGACAAGTTTCCTCTTTCGATCACATATGCGATGATCGACAACACTTGTGGCTTCGAGCGAATGTCCTTCATGGATGAATTCTTAGGTTATAATTAAATCAAATATTCCTAGATGATTAGAAGCATACATCATTCTGAATACCGTTGGGGGTGTATTGCTACATGGTGATGCCCTTCGCTCTGAAAAATGCAAGTGCAACATAGTATCGAGTTATGAACACATTTTTTTGTAAATATTTTTGCAAAATAGTGGAGTGTTAGGATGATGACATCACTTTCAAGAGTCGATTCAAAGATGATCATCTCCATGACTTGAGAAAATTGTTCGAACTGATGGGTGCGCACAAACTCAAGATGAACCTGACCAAGTCTTTCCTGGGAGTCTCCAATGGCAAGTTCCTTTGCTTTGTTATAACTTCAAAGGAGATTCATTTAGACCCTGAGAAGATAAAGGATATTCATTTAGACCAGGAATGTCATCATAGATTGCGATATCTATTTGGCGAATGTTCTTTGAGATGGTGCTTCAAGGACAGGGCCCAAGGGTAATATCGTCGCAGGAGTAAGGGTGGTGCTTGTCTCTCCCGATAATCTGGTCATCTATCATGCATATTCTCTAATGGAACCATTCCCCAATAATGTTGCATAATATAATGCTCTTATCATCGGTCTTCAGTTGGCTAAACAGCTGAGCGTGGACCATTTAGAAGCTTATAGTGATTCTAAGCTAATAGTCAACCAAGTCAGAGGGGAGTAGAAGTCCGACATGAAGACCTGATCCCCTATTATCAAGCCACAATTGATATAATTTTAACTTTTTACCGGTTTCTTCATAGAGCACGGACCCTGTTATAGAACATCGAGGCAGATGCTCTTACTGGTCTCATGGCTTCTCTAGCTATTCCCACTAAAACCTAATATTCGATCACAAATATTGGTCGAGAATTGGTTGGTGTCAGGAACAACCTGCCCAATTATCAAACATACACCACAGAGACAAATATCGATATTAAAGATTGGTGGTTCCCTTCATAGGCTACCTTGTCTATAGAATTTTACCCGATGACTAGATGGAAGCTATTTCTGTTAAGAGATGCTCATTCAGGTTCTACAATGATAAACTACAAAAATATTTTATCGTTGTTCGTATAAAGAGCTCCTGGTAGGACACTTATTAGATGCAAAAGCGAAAAAAGCCCTCCGTGAAGCTAATGATGGTACCTGCGGAGCACATCAACCGGGTCATAAGTTGTAGGATTGCTTTCGACGTATAGGTTACTATTAGCCCGCTATACTATCAGATGCCATAGAATATGCCAAAAAGTGCAAGATATGTCAAATCTATGCTGACTTTATCCATCAGCTTTTAGGGTTCCTGCATCCGACGGTTATGTCAAGGCTACTTGAAGCAAGGGGCATGGATATCATCGGTCCAACCAGTCCATCCTTAACCAGGGGACATTAATTCATTCTTGCTATAATTGATTACTTCTCTAAATGGGCAAAAGTTATACTGCCTGTTGAAGTCAAGACATCAAATGTGACCAGCTTTATTAAGCATCACGTCATCTATCGCTTTGGTGCTTCCCCATACAATTATACATGACAATGATCCACAGTTTGTAAGCCATATAGCTTTGAAAATTTTATGCCCCAGTACCGAAATATAGAGATGGACATGCCCAGCTACCTCGTACAAGGTACTATACGTCATAGGACGATCATGGCTGTAAAAGATAAGGGGGTTTATGCTACAATCAAGTCTCCCATGGTCAAGAACTTCTATGTCTTAATCATTCAAACAAGAAACAATAAACATAGAGAATATATGATAAGTAATAAGACATCCCAAATACTTTCTCAAAATATTCCATAGTCCAGCTGTGCAAAAATTAGAAGTGGAAGAGTAATAAAAGTACATAAAAGTGATTCAGCTGCAGTCTGACTTAATACAATCATTAAGAAAAACTAATATCCAGATGAGCCGACTAACAGGTGCTGGTGGCTAAACGCCAAAGAGAAGTAAATGTGCAAGACGAGCAACATAGAAGAAAGCCTACTCGCTATCCCCTGCGACCTTATTCCTCGTGCGCACCATTAGTTGGGGGAAAGTATGCTAGATCCTCAGGTGCTGGCTCAAAACCTGGCCAAACAAAACTAGTGAGATTACACCCCGAATAACAATTACCACAAAGGAAGCACGAAACGGAGAAACAAAAACCCAAGGAAAATATATAATACATAGGTTCAGTGTTCTAACTTAGGCCTATGGCATATCCTAGTGTGAAGGCTCAACCCAACAAGCAAACAAGGACAAGGGTTGAACCATCATACTATGATAGTCTACTTTCTTAGGCTACTAGCATAATAATACAATCATAACCAAATTTATTTCTTATATCGGCCAATCATTTGTACGGCTTGCTATTTTGTAGATTCTGAGGTTATCTCAGAATAATGCATAAATAAGTATCCTCAGATCACGTCAGTGCCGAACATGAACTAACCGAACCAATATAATAAAATAGGCACTTGTATATCACGACCCACACCCAGAATGAGGGCATGAGAAGCTATCAACCCCCAGCCTACACCGCAGTATCGGCAGTAGAATACTGTTTGGGTCATCCATAATCTAATATCTCACACAATATATACATGGTACCTGTCAATCATCTCAACTCCAAACGGAGGAACAATATGATATATGATAAATGTAACTATACTCAATCATAATGCAAACTAAGGAAGATAAGCACAAGATGGAATAACGAAGGAAAAGAGTCACAATACAACCACAAGTCCAAAATAATATATACATGCCATAAGCCTCAATAAAAGTCTAATACAAGTCTAAACAGATAATCTAAATCTCCTCAAACTCTAAGACTAGGTCCTCCTGCTCTAAAGAAGTATTCTCTAATAGTACGTTGTATTGCGGCCCGTAGTAGGTGGGACACTGGTCCACAATCCAATCATCTAAAAAATATATCCAGTCAAGATTGGAGCAAACTATATACCTCTGAAAGCAGTTTCAAATACATAATCGAGCATATATAACAGATAATAGAAAAGAATACAAGATAACTAATTATCAGAATGAAATAAACTAGAATGAACAGGTAATGTACTGGAATAAAGAACAAGCAATAGAATAATCGCAATAAAAAGAAATAGATAAAACTAGCTAATGTGCCATGGAATACATGTTCATTATATGATCGGTTTGGGTTGAACACGAATACAATATGGTAACTCGATTACACGTGTGATATATAATCGACATATACACGAATATACTTGGGCTTGATCACATAACCAACTCTTACTCCCCAATCCCCAACCAATACTTATGGATCCAATCATGACACATTACGAATATGATTATGGGCACATTGAACACGAGCAGTGTGTGAATACGAAGTACACTAAAATCAATACCTGATCCACATGATAAAATATATGTGAAAGAGTATCCGCTGAACACGATAAGGGATAACATCTCCCGACAGGATCCATATAGTACTAGTTCGTGAAACTACTGTGTCAGAATCAAGTATACATTTATAGAACAAGTGATATATACACTATAATAAAATAAAAACTAACCAAAAAATATACTCGCCTGTAGTCCTGAGAAAATCATACGAACCGGTGTCCAAACTGGTGTTACATAAACTATATATGAAATATCATGTCATTTGGTGTATTGGAATGATAAATATGCTAAAATATGGTTTCTAGGCCATTTCTAGGTTATATTAGTCAAACTAGGTCAAACTAGTCCAAAACCTTAATTTTTGGGTCATAGCTAGTTTCTAAGTTGATTACAAGTCTACACTAGTTTTTATTAGGCTATACTAGGTCAATACTAGGTATATATATAGTTATCTAACTCACTGATACTAGTAACATATAATATCCTATATACCTAGTATAATCAATACTTAGATACCTACCTAATATCTTGGTATTACTACTTCTAACCCATAACCTAGCTTACATTCCAACCCTTGCCTGTCCCATAGCACTAATACCTTAAAATGCTAATACCTTATTAATAATAACCACCTTAGTACTCTAAATCATTAATACTTGAGTTTGGCATTGATACCCACTAGTGTATCTCACTGATACTAACCACATATACCAACTCTGTTGCCTTACACCTTTATTGGTACCTAGATTCACACTCACTACTCCTTTTTCCAACTGATCATAATATTGAGAATTCACTTTGTATCCATTTAACTAATATTCAATTCTGAAGGATACATTCACATAAATGCTTACTCGATTTCTTATTGATACTTCTCATTGATACACCTGGAACTTGTGTACCTACTCAGTGCACATCCTCACCTGAGCTCTGCCTCGTGCAACAAGCTCCAATCTGCACTTATACTACTCTTTGCACATACAATACCTCATACACATGATAACTCATCTTTATCCCTACTTTTCACAAAGCTCTAACCACTCCCGTCACCTTCAGACCTCTTATATTGATACACCTTGTTATTGCAACTCCTTGGTACAACACAACAATTTCACTCTTGATACCCCCAATACTCGTGTACAAGGTTATGTTGCATAGCCACTTGCATTGAATTTGTGCATGCTACCTGCACAACACCCTATCTGCATAATATACTTCCTACAGCAACTAAACCCGACCACCAATTCTAAGAACCACAACAACACTACCACCAATGCCAAACAGCAGCACCACTGCTCAGCTCTCCTCCCCAAACCAAGAACCCCTCTACCTGAACCCATTACTCCCTCCCCTCATACAAGCACACTGTCACCACCACCATACAACCACAACATCAAACCCGATACTTATCACTGGGCAACTAACTACTACCCGATCCCAAACAGTCACAGTAACACTTATACAAACCCCTTTACACATACACAACCACACACAAATATACACAGCATTATATATATATATATATATATATATATAATACTAACACTAATATATACAACACACTATATATAAAATGTATAGATAGACACACTATATAGATACATATATTGATCATAACATAGAGATATAAACTCTTATATATATATATATATATATATATAAACCAATCACTAACTAGAGTATCAAACAATTCATCAAACATGTTGAGTCATCAAACACGTTGAGTGCATCACACCCGTATCGCACTAAATCTATGATACGCTTGCGATACGCTACCAAGGATTGATCCAAACGTATCCTAAAGGATACGAATAAGTCCAAATTCAACTTTAAAACTAAAATAAATTGCTAGCTACCTCAATACGTTCTCATGTCAAAATACGACATGCTCAAACCCCGTATCAAAGAAAAAAATCTCCAAATCAACCCGTATCACCAAATTGCCATGATATGGCCTACACGTATCCAATTATGGACACGTAACTAGTCCTATAACCTCGATCTAAGTTTAGTTAGATCTAATTGGTCTCATAACACATAATTAATGTGTCAAATTTGTAATTCCCCCAACATGCACACAAAATACCACATAAAACTCACAATACATAGCCAAATAGCCTGAAACTTGTTCCTATAGGTAGTCCTATGCTATGGGGTCACTTCTAATGGTCAAATTCATGATTAATAAGCTATAATGAAAGAGAAATTCAAGAATTACCAATTGGGAGATAGATTTCCAATAAAAATGCAATTGGACACGATCCGAACATGATCTCTAGCTCCAAAGTAACTCCTCCTTGTGCTCCTTGCTTATCTAAGCTCCAAAGCTCCAAAAGTGATAAAATTGAAAAAGAATTGAAGGTGAATTGAGTAGAAAATCAATGGAGGAAAAATAAAAAATTAGAGATATAGAATTTTTGGATCAAAATGAATGCAAATGAGGAGAGAGGGAGAGAAGAACCCCCCTTTAATAGTGGCTGGCCCCTTCTCCCCTTCCCCAAGCAAAATTAAATATTCAAGTTACCCCTACATGGTGAATTATGAGAAATAATTAAGGGTGGATATTTTTGGAAGTATCTAACTAATTGCAATTAAGCTAATACTCCTTAATTAATTAGTGGAAATGACTAATGGGCTTGGGTCTAAGTTGGGCTCACTAATTATCATAAAAATTCTAACTAGGTCCATATGTCTCAAGTCTAAATATTGGCTAGTCTCTCTAACTAAAATAAATAACACAAGCCTCTAACTAAAATAAATAATACTAGCCACAAATAATTATAGCTCAATCATAAATAAAAAATTAATACAATCACCATATTAAAATTTAATATTAAAATCCTAAAAATAAATATCCATGACAAATTACTAAACTACCGCTAGCTGAAAAATTGTGGGTGACACACTTGCAGGATGCACCAGTCCCCCATAGGGCCACTGTACAAAAAATACGGTATTAGTGGTTCCAATGTTCCTATAATGAAATAGTGGCTCGTCATAATAATAATATTCACATACTGCACTCCACTAAGGCAGATGATATATAGTATCTGTGGTGACCAGCCCACAGCGCACTTAGAGTGAATTTATGTGGAAAGGTTCATTGGGTTACATGAATCAAGAAGACATTCGGTCAAAACAAGCAAGGTCGCATGGGTCTTTATGCCGCGTGGGAAAATTAGGCCGCATGAAATGTCAGGCCACATAAAAAGTCAGGCCGCATAAAAAGTTAGACCGCATAAAAAGTCAGGCCACATGAGGTTCAATATTGCATGAAGTCAATGCCGCATAGAGTTCTCTAGGATTTAGCAAAATTTTTATTTGTTCAGTGAGTGAAAGTACAAGATGTTCAAGGATACTGTACAAATAAGCAGTCATTCGTCCAATAAGATGGACGCATGATGTTAGTATGCGACAAGAGTTTAGGCCGTATAAACCTCTCGGGCTGTATAACACCCTCAACCGCATAGCTCGCTGGCTGCATGAAGACTCCATCTTCTCCAAAAGCAGGTTCAGCCATGGCAGAAAATCTTCAAAAATTAAAATCTTATTTTTCTTATAAAATCCTTATTTTAAGTCCAAATCGGGTAAACCAAAAGCCAAAATGCTCTAAATTTAAAGCTCTATCATGTAGAAAAAATTGGTTTTCAAAGACACAATTTTAATAGATCAAAATCAAGAAAAACTCATAAAATCCAATAAAACCCTAAGTTAGAAATATAGATCTACCCAAAGCCATCCATTAAAACAGAAAACTCCAAGAACTAAAAGTTCTTAGAAACACATAATAAACAAAATAGAATAATAATATGGAGAATTTTTCTATTTCTCACGCAAGGTGTACTTGCTTACGAAAATGGGGAGAGAAAGCTAAAGAAAGTGGAAGAAATGATGAAGTGAAGAGAGAGAGAGAGAGAGAGAGAGAGAAAGAGAGAGAAAATATTAGGATATATATGATAGGATTTGAGGGTTGAACCAAAGGTTCTCATGAGTTGAACCAACCCAAAAAATAAATCATGAGCAAGGTTAAACCAAAGAATGGGCTAGTCTCCATGCACATGCAACCATACTAAAAATAAAAATATGTTCCAAATACGTATGTCGGGAACAGTGAGTGACATCTCTATCCACCTTAGAAAGATTTTGTTCTCGAAATTCATATCCAAGCAATAGCTAGATAAGTCAGGACAAGCACGATACAAATCTACTAGAAACGACATGGAAGCAATATCATCACAACATAAAGGTTATCACCATATCACGAAAACTAGATACGAAGGCATAAGGTAGAATATACCTTTCGAATCGAACATGTGCGGGTACCAAAACCGAATATCGTCCTCGTGCTCCCATGTTGATTCTCCAAGAGTTTGATATCCCCATGCAACCCGGACAAAAAAAATAGTTTGATTCTTGAGCACCTTCTAGATTTGGTCCAATATGGATACGGGTTGCTCTTCATAAGATAAGTCGGTACCAACGACTAATTCAGAGTGATCGAGGATATGACTCGGATACGGAATATACCTTCACAATTAAGACACATAAAATATATCGTGTAACTCTCGTAACGAAGGTGGAAGGGCAAGACGATAAGCAACATCACCTACCCGCTCGAGAATATCGAACGGACCTACGTATCACGGACTAAGCTTCCCGTGAACCCCTAATCTAATGACTCCATGGGTGGATAAAATTTACGAAAATACGTGGTCGCTGACACGAAACTATAAAGGTCTACGATACTGATCTGCCCAATGGTGATGCTTATCTTGTGTAATCCGAAGTCGCTCTTTGATCTGCTTGACAACCTCTACTGTCTACGTGATCATTTTAGGGCCTAACATTTTTTGCTCACCAATGTCATCCCAAGCCAATGGTGATCTACACTTTCTGCTGTATAGTGCTTCGAAAGTGCCATCTGAATACTGTCCAGATAATTATTATTGTACTAGAATTCCACCAAGTGAAGGTGATTCTCCCAAGATCTACCAAGGTCTAAGGTACATGCTCGTAGTATATCTTCCAGGGTCTGGATGGTTCTCTCTGATTGCCCGTCGGTCTAGTGGTGGTAAGCTGTGCTGAATCTTAATTTGGTGCCCAATCTCTGGTATAAAATTTTCCAAAAATGAGAAGTGAACCATGTCTTTCGATCTGACTGATTCTTATTGGGATACCATGTTGTCTTACTATCTACCACATATATATTTTAGCTAATTATTCTGTAGACTGTCTTACTCGAAAAGAAAAAAAGTGAGCTACTTTTGTGAGACAATCTACTATCACCCAAACTGTATCTCGACCAGTCGGTGATCTATGTAAACCAGTCACAAAGTCCATCGTGATGTGTTTCCACTTTCACTCTGAATAGAAAGCGGTTGCAACAATCATGCCGGTCTCTGTTGTTCTGCCTTCACTTGCTGACATATGAGACATCGCGATATGAAGCATATTATTTCCCTTTTTATTCCGTTCCACCAAAAGTGTTGCTTGATATCTTAGTATATCTTCGTGCCTCTCGGATGAATAGAATTCTAAGAACTGTGTGCTTCAGTCATAACTTCTTGCGAAATATATCTGCTTGGTACACATAGACGATTCCCAAACCTTCGCATTCCATCTGTATATATTGTCAACTCCTTCCGAAGACCTGACTCACATTCTTCTCATAGCTTTTGAATCTTCGGGTCCTCTACCAGATCTAGCTTGATTCTATCTACTAAAGTTGACTGAATCTGTAGGCTAGCTTGAACACATGTACTCTGCGAAAGTACTATCTCGATACCCATCTCTTGTAATTCCTCTAGAATGTGCTTCTGAGTAGTCAACGTAAATTTTCTACCTCTTTTGCTAAGTGCATCTGCTACTACATTAGCCTTGCCTGGATGGTACTGAAGTTCCATGTCATAATCTTTTAAAAACTCTAGCCACCTTCTTTGTCTCATATTCATGTCCTTCTGCGTGAACACATACTTTAAACTCTTATGATCTGTGAATATTTCTACTCGATCACCATATAATTAATGCCACCATAGCTTAAGTGCAAATACTACTGCTGGTAACTCCAAATCGTGAGTTGGATAGTTCTTCCCGTGATTTCTGAGCTACCGAGAGCATACGCTATCACTCTTCCTTGTTTCATCAAAATACATCCAAGTCCTTTCCCTGATGTATCACAGTACACTATGAATCCTCCAGAGTATGCTGGAAAAGTAAGGATTGGTGCAAAGATTAACTTCTTCTTCAACTCTTCAAAGGTTATCTAACATTCCGCTGACCATACAAATTTAACTTCCTGGCACGTTAACCTAGTCAATGGTGCCAAAATTTTAGCAAAATTTGACACAAATTTTCTGTAGTATCCTGCCAAGCTGTAACCTCCCCTAATTTTCTAGGATTTATATATATAATAATAGGAATAATAGTATGTATACGGGCGACGTACAAATAATTCATAATAATAATATTAATAGTAGTAATTAAAATATAATAAGATAATTATTTTATAGTAATAATAATAATAACAAAAAAGAAAAGAAAAATAAATAAATTAAAATATATATACAAACCAAAACACAAAATACTACAACAACAATAACCTACAGCAGCAAACAAATGACCCCCCTTAACGTGACCCGACCCGGACAACTATTGGCCCTCTCTCTCTCTCTCTCTCTCTCTATATATATATATATATATATATATATATATATATATGACAACTAAAAATGAAGCCCTAAATTTAATCAACAAGCACCGCCTCCAGACCAATCTCTCGCCAATGCCTCGCGACCACCGTGCGACCCTGCGACATCTGCCAAACCCGCCAACATCGACGACCGCGGAAACTGCCCGCTACGACCACGGTTTGCTCGTCAGAACCAACAGTCCAGGTACCCATATTTCTTCTCCTAATTCTCCGTACCTGCTTCACCAATTTTTGATTCAATTGCTTAGGTTTAATCAAAACATAAACATCTTCGAATGACTTCAAGTAGTTTTATTCGAACAATCTTATTTATGTTTTAAATTCAATCGAACCTT
The DNA here is from genome assembly GCA_036927795.1 of Iris macrosiphon. Classification (NCBI taxonomy): domain Eukaryota; kingdom Viridiplantae; phylum Streptophyta; class Magnoliopsida; order Asparagales; family Iridaceae; genus Iris; species Iris macrosiphon. Next base: position 85,514,120 of record JAYESA010000008.1, read on the forward strand.
TTTGAAAAGTCTGAGTTTTCATACAAAGCAGAACACCTGTAAATCAATCCATGAGGCCATATTGGAAGGCTAGTTTCTTCCATAATATTTGACAAACCTGGAATCTAATTGCTTAGACCGAGAGATAACCTATACGGCATCAAAACTATGTATTGTTTATACCTTTATGCTCGTTATTTTTGTGCTAAAATTTAGCTTAAAAATCATAAAAAATAGCCTTCAAAAACTTATAAAACTTGTGATACGGAGTGCGTCCCTACAAACCGGACCACCAAATCATGTACCAGTTCTACCGAAATGCGCGTATAGTATTTCTTGAGGTGCAAACTTTCACGGAAATTGATTCAGATGTGTGTGCGCGTCGTAATCAACCCATATCCGTAAAATTTCTCCCGTAACGATGTTTTGCAAATTTCTCCATTAGTTGGTGCACGTTCATCGAAATACGACAAAATTTGCACCATTAAATTCGTGATATAACGCTGGTCCTGTGGCCCAAGTTTTACGCTATTCCGAGATAGTTGACCAAGCCGCCTATTCACGGAACCCACGGTTGACTTAAGGTCGAAATTGTGATCGGCTCACCGAAATTTAAAATTAGACATACCGTTGAGTTCGTATCATCATTTAGGATTTATTTGACCTATAATTTGTCAAATTTAGAGACATTTGACCCTGACATGCATTTTGGTGCAAAGTAGGCCAAAGGTGGACCCCACTTTGACCCAAAATTATCGTTTTGCCCCTGTATTTAAATTATTTAAATTGGACGAAAGGGTAGAGTATTCTGGCTATCTCACTGATTTCGGAGACGTTGCTGATATTTATTTTAGCATCCGAAGACGTTCATTCAGAGCCCCTAATTTTTGGTTTCTTCGGATTATCGTTTGGACATATATATTTTACGGCTTGCTTTCCAGGCAAGTATACCTTGCCATTGTGCTATTTATTTACATTCATTATTAGCACGCATATTTTTTGTTGTCCATTTAGTTATTTTATTTTGCTATATAAAACTGCGCGTCCAAGAATAACTTGAGTGAAACGACGGTTGCGTCGTCTTTTGTCTCTTATTTATATTATGCATGTCGACCTAGTTTTAAGAGACCACCCCATGATATTGAGGCATTCTTATATTTTATTGGCCATGACATATTTGTTACAAGAGTGTGAGTCTCATGTAGAATACGGACTTACATGATAGGTTGGTCACCTGTACGTGTGGGACGTACGACGGATAGGAAATAACTGCTGATAGAAATGCATGCTAGGAGACTTAGCAGTTATAAGAGGTGTCACCGTAGCATGGATATGGCATGGTTAGAGAATGCGGTAGGGCGAACAACAAGTAGGCATATGGGCTCCTTTATAATTTTCCTCTTATAACCCGTACGTTCTGCCGGAGATGCGTGGTCAGATGTCACTTATATTATATTATTTACAGGCGGCCTTTAAAGATCGAAAGACGTTACGCTTTTGAGTCCCCTGACTCTCCAAGAGAGTCATGCCAATTCCATTTTTAGACAGATAGCCCATGCATTGGAAAGTTGTTCTCAAAAGTGTATTTCACATAGACGGTTAGACAACCATGTTTGATGTTTATTTTTAGTACTATATTGGCATGCTTTAATGTATCTTGTTACATCCCTCTGAAGATGTAACCTCCGATTTCCAATTTCCAAAATAATCAGATTTTAATTTATTTTAAAATATCAAGTTTTATAAAACATTTCTCCTTAAAAATTTTATTTGATTTTGAACGATGTTTGATTGTAGAAGGTAATTTAAAAATCTTTTATAAAAATCCTTTTTCCTAAGTGACGATGTAGTACAAAATAAATAAATAATAATAATATATATATTCCTCTAGTTTCAAATGTTTATTGGCTTGAAATCATAAAATTATTTATTGGATAAAATTAATTAAAGGACTAGTCGTTCTTTAAAATAATTTTATATTTAATGGGATAGTAAATAAATAAATTACATAGCTTTCCTAAAACATTTTTCTGAATTTATAATCTTTATTTTTATTTTTACAAGTTACCATCTTTCATTCACCCTCATTCCCACATGAATTTATTCATGTATGGTCTTGGGCCAATTGTTATTTGGGCCAACCCTTACCCTTTATCCCACACACCCTTCTCCCTATTTAAGTTCTCATTCTCACAATTCCCAAGAAACCCTAAATCTCCAATTTACTAGCTAGCCTCCACAAATTCCCACAAGCCAAAGCCACCACCATTTTTGTGTGCTCGTGTCCGTGTGTCCAGCATCACCGTGTCAGCCGTGATGGCCTCGGGTCCGACCCCGGGTGTCCCACCGTATCCATTCATTTCCTGTGTCCAGATTTACAATATTACAACCTGATTTCCGTGTCCGAAACACCCGGACACAACCCCCACACCACAGCAAACACCCACCCCGTGTCCAACACCCGGACACGCCCACAGAGCATCATCCCCGTGTCCGGCAGACCCGGACACGACCCCCTGACACACGCAGAACTCTAACCCTAGATCTGGCCATCGCCGCCGCCGACTGACTGTCGAAGCCGACGAAAGCTCCTCCCAGCTCAGCCTCGAAGGCAGGGGAGCCGCCTCCGCGTCGAGCCCTCCTCGAGCCAGTCAACGCCGCCTCACCCGCCTCGAAACCGCCGCTGCCCTCAAACAGACCGCCACCGCCGAGTCGAAGCCGCCGCAGCCGCCTCGAAGCCGTCGCCCCCCGATCCAAGCGCCGCCTCGGGTCTGTCGAAGCCGCCGCTGCCGATCCAGCCACCGCCGAGATCGAGAACCCCGCCGCCTCCTCGGGATCTGTCGAGCCGTGGCCGCCTCGAGCAGATCCGCCGAGCACGAGTACCGCCGCCGAGACGGACGTCGACTGACGACGCCCTGCCCGGCCGACGACGCCGTAGTAACTCCGGTGAGTCCCCTTCTCCCTTCCCTCTTTCCCTTCTTCCTTCAAGTTCTGTGTAAATAGAATTTAGGGTTAAGATTAATGTAATAAGTATGTAATTAGTTAAGAAATCTTTAATTAGTTTAATTAAATGTAATTAGTTTAGTTAATGATTAGATTAGTTAATTATTAATAAACAGTAATTTGTTATTAATCAGGAATTTATTTATTAACCAGTTAGTAAATATTAATTAATTAGTTTAGTATTTTCTTAGTTAATTTGTAATTAATGTAGTAAATAAATGTAATTAGTTTAGTATATGTAATTAGCTAATTTTATGTAATTAGTTATTTAGTTATAATTAAAAGGTTTTTTGATTATGTTAAATATAATAAATCTTGGGGTTTATATTATTATTAAAAATATAGTTCCAATAATAAAATGAGTTCAAAATTAGTTTATTTGGATCGGTGACCGATTTACCATAAATGAAAATATATTGGCTTTTACGTAAATCCTAGATTTTTTATAAATAAACCCTTAAATCGTAAATTTGTTCAAAAGGGAAGTTTTAACAATTATTGTTCAAAATGATTCCAAATGATTTTTCATAAATTAAGGAGTTACCTTGATTACGAACAATCGACCCTTTTCTCTTATTAGCTAACTTGTAAATCTTAACCTTAGCTAAACCTCGGTGAATTTCTCTATGTATTGAGGACTCGGTATCCTTATCTCGATTTTGGTACCGAGCTCCGATCTTGGACTTCTTTATATAGTTTCTAGCTAATTGGACTGCTCCGGACCTATTGGAACTAACTGCTACTTCATTTGGGATCACCTTGAGAAGTGGCATGATGAACATTCTCTGGTTAGTCAAATATGTATAAAATATATTTGATTGATATATATATATATTTAAATATGTATTTTGGTATAAATATATATTATATACATCTATTAGTGTATATACACAAATACGTATTTTGTACAGTTACTAAGAGACACTTGTATATATATATTATATACGTTTTATTGGTATACTTTGAGTGTAAATGTATAGTATATACGTGTCCCTACTAGATGACCCTAGTTGACTAGTGCCATACCTGGCAGAGCCCTGAGTTCATGTAATTGTGATGTGTTAGTGTAGCACCTGATGCAAATGTGGTTTTGCTTGTGATATGTTATAGGACGGTTGGTTTACCCAGGGGACACTCTGGAACAGGACCTCGGTTTTCACCAACTAAGGACCAAAGGCGAGTACATTCTCTGATTAGTTTCTAATTTATGATATCTCCTATGTTCACTGTATCTAGTATAAATATCCATGTTCTTGACACATTGGTTACACGGATTGGTATACACGGATCTCGTCATGAGATGTTATTCCTTATTCATGGTGTAACTTGTACAAGACTTGTTTCCTTGATATCTTGTGCATGTACAGACACTGATTCCCGGGGAGATTTGCTACCTTCCTAGGGAATCCTGTGCCATAGCGTACCATGATTGGATCCACTATACCAGTCGGGGGTTTGGGGAGTATTTTAGTGTAGATATGTGATCATACCCAACTTTATATGTACCATAGCTCACCCCACATCTCACGTCGGGTGCGGCCTGACCATTTACATGCTCCATAGCTGTTACGTGTGATTAGCCTGATCTCTACATGCACCATAGCTAACCAACGGTTAGCCTGACTTTATATGAACCATAGCTAATCACATGTAACCAGCCTGATCAAGTTCCCAAGCCGATCACATGTTAAAGCTAGTACTCATACTCTTAGTCATAGGTTTCTTGCTCTTGGACATATTGTTTTCTTTTCCTGCAGTTACTTACAGCATTTCCAGTATTCTTTTCATTGTACATTTCTCGTACCTATACATGCATCTGGTATATTTCCATCTAGAACTGCTACATAGTTTATGTCATTTATATAGAACTGCTATTTAGAGATGTACTTTGCTCCTTCCTGACTGGAAAATATTTTTCCAGACTGTGACCTTAGTGGACTTGTTTCTGACACTTGGGGATTGGTTGTTACTGATTTCAGGTATGATTATTTTGCCAGTAGACTTGTGTTGTATTCTTTTGTTTCTTCAATTCTTATCGTGCTGTAATTGTGATTGAGTATGTTGTTCATTTTATAGTGTTATCTGTGTCTCCTTATGGAGTTGGATACTAGCGTGAGATTGGTTAGATAGTACTCGACCTAGACAGCGTTCTACCGCCGATGCTGTGGCGTAGGCTGGACGTACCCACGCACTCGTGCCCCTAAACCGGGTGCGGGTCGTGACACGTTTTAGTGGTGGCCCATGCAGGTCTGACTTCGCAAGTTGTGCGATGTCGTAGTAGTGCGACGTCATAGTTGTACTACTGCATACCTGCTATTGAATGTAGGACATAGGATACTAGGATGAGAGAGGATACTCAATCATAATTATTTGAGAGATTCCTGGGACGATCCCTTGAGAATATTATTATAATTTTCAATTTAAATCTTTTTCCTTGTTTCCGTCCGCTCTCGCTTGTTGTCACTGAACTTGATTCTTGTTGAGCAGTTATTAAATTAAATTTTGGTATCATTGTTGAGTTTGATTCTTGTTGACCAGTTGTTAAATTTAATTCTTGGTATCGTTGTTGAGTTGATTTCATATCAAGATGAATTTTACGGGCTAAATTTACGGTATCATCTGATGACATATTTTGATGAGGACAGTGAGAAAGGTAAAACGTCTACTTTGGTTATGGACCCTGGAGTTTATCGCAGCCATATTAGCTGTGGTGACGAAAATGTAGGAACCTGACTTGGATGTACATACTATAGTTATGAAACTTAGAGTCTCTCGTAGCCATACCGGTTGGCGTGGCAAAGATTCTAGATGACATGATTATAGAGTTGCATACCTTAGTTATGGAACCTGTCGTTTATCGCATCTATGCTTACTGGCGTGGCGAGGATTCTGAGTGTCATGATTTCTGACAGACGTGTATGATTATCAGGTTGTATCTTAAATTGGTTCTTAAAATATCATCTCAAGACTTATCTATTTCTGTTATTCCAGGACTTTGTTCCATCGCTTCTTTTCTTTACTAGCAGTAAAGATACCTTCTGTCCTCAATTCAGTCTTTGAGCTCCTATTCCTTGAGGATTTCTTGTTAAGTATGATAATTAGTGGCTTGTAATTTTGTCTGTATTTTGTATTAGTGTTGACTGTGTTGTTAGTGAGTTGTAAGTGTTTCTTAGTTGGACATGTGAGCAGTAGGCTTTAATCTAGAGTTAGCCCTTAGCATAGTACCTTGTACCAATGATTCTAGGAGTAGTGTCATTAGAGACTGAGAGTTAAGGAGAGTTTAGAGTATCAGTGATAGTTCTCAGAGTTAGTATTAGAGCCAATTACCCGTCCTGGATAATCATGATTATGTAATTGAGTGATCTATGTAAACGATTAAGTATCCGGGAATTGTGTTAAGGATTTATGGAGCATGATGTTCAATTTGATGATTAATATCGGAAGCGTTAAAGGTAAGGAAATACATACGCATAAAGAGTTAATGAGGTGTCATGGGTAGAGAAATATTGGAATTGGTAATGAAAGTGGTTAAGCGTATCACAGATTAGTTTAACAGGCTGTAAAAGATTACAGGGAAATGCCTACACAAAAATCGAGATGAGGAACCATATACTTGCCCATGAGAATAGGAAACATGAGTGTTGTAGTAGATACATGTAATCCCGAGTTATAATGAGCATTGATGAGATGATGCATTAATGAAGATAGTAATATAATACCAAGAGTGCCGATGATTCTATATCAAGGATTATTGAAAATGGTGCTAGTAACAGTAAGCACTCGGTGTGATGATAATTAGATGATATACCAGTTGGCATAAATTGAAATTATGAAAGAAAACACAGTTGATGGTAACTTTGATCATTGGAGGTAATAGTACAAGTGATTCGGGCAGTATAATTTAGTACACAATTATAGACACTAGATGCATTGAGTGCACCTTGAGTATCAGAGACCGTGAGCACTAATATGTACATTGAGGAGTTATAAATAAAAAGGTGGAAATGAATTTTAAATTTTCAGAATTTTTAAGGAGTTGAGATTTTATGTTGATGAAATATTGAGGATTTAAATTTGATTAAATAAACATAGTTAAGGCTACAAAGATTTTAGAAGTGATTAAATTTTATTTCGATGAGAAGTATCTGATTTTGAGGAGGTATATACATTTTATTTTAAGTTGATCGGGAAGTTAAACCTTGACGATTATTTTGAGGATTAATTTTTGGCAGATGAGAGATATGAATATTAATATATGAGTAGTTGATATGGGTACCAGTGTACATGAATAGAAATTTGTAGTGAATGTGCTAGAGTTAAGTGTTTGTTAGAGATAGTAGATACTACAAGTAATATGTTAGCAGGTTCTTTTCTAATGTTCCCGTCTCTTGATTGATTGATTTCCCTAAGTGCTGTAGTTCGTATTCATGATTTCCTTGTTAGGATATAACTAGTAGTACACCTTAACAGAGACTGAAATACCATGACAAGACACATGACCTATATATTTTCTCAAATTGCATGGATGTAGGTAGAATTTTCTTAAACCATGATCATTAGGGTTTTGACCATAGCAAAGATCTATGACGAGGTTATGACTGACAAAGGAGACAAAAGGATTAAATTTGTGGATGAGCATTAAATTAAATAAAGAATTTAGGGGTTGTTATAACGGAGTTGATGGATCATTGATTTTATGAAAATCGAGGTATGATTGAAATTCGAGGACAAACATTTACTTAAAGGGAGAATTAAGAAATTCACAGAGCCAAAAATTTGAGGATTTATTAATTTTAAGGAGGTCTTGATATGATTGAATTGATGAAAAAAAAAAAAAAATTTTGAGAAATTTGAGAGATTATCATTTTATCTATTTGACTGCAAGATAGAAATTTTATATAGTAGGAATGTTGCATTGAAGATACTGGAAGCATCGCATCGTTGAGTATTTGAGGAAAAAGAAAAGCAGGAAATAAAATCGTAAATGGAATAGTGTCAAATTAAATTCTTGGGATGAGGAGTTAGATTGGAATAAGCATCGATTGAAATTGAGTTAGATGATTGATGAGTGTTTAAAGTTAAATTTTGGGATGCAGATTTTTAAGTTTTATAAATATGCATTGATTGGATTTCAATTAAAAGGGATTCGATAGTAAATTTTGTATTTAGTTATTTACTTAAAATTTGAGGAGATTATGATACGACTGGAATTCAATTAAAATATTGAGGATTTGAGTAGTAAAAATTTTACATTGGGATAATAAATCTAGAGGATGAAAAAAATATTAGTTCAAAATTCGGAAACATTATACATACGGATAAAGAAATATGGAATGAAATGAAGCTCATGGTAAAGAAGATTTTAATATAATTGATTATGGGATCATATAATTGAAGGTCGTAAGGTAAGATCATGGTATATTGAGGTTGTGATTTAAATTAAATCTTGACCATGACAGTAACATTTGAAATCGAAGAAAATAATCGAGGTATAGTTGATGTTAAGATAAACAAACTCGAATTTGATGATAAGGATTTTGGACAGGTAATAAATTTTGATTCAGAAATTCTAAGATCTAATCTAATAAAGTTTGTGGAATTTGAAACTTTTATAGATATTTGTTAATGATGAATCACAAGATTGAGAAAAGTAAAATGAACGAGGAAAAAGGAAGGATTATTTTCAGATGGTAGTAAAGACTACTTTTTCCTAGAAATTAAGAAAGGCAATTAGATGTCTCTTGATTACATTCTGAAGGATGTATTTAAGTTTCTTAAATCAAATTGTCGACCGTATCTTTCGAATGAGCTATAACTTTCATGTCTATATCATTCATTATACTGGGTCTTCCTTGGTTTAGTTACTTTGAAAAGGTAATGTGCATTATTCCAATTATCTGTTTTTTTCAGTAATCGTGTCTACTTCCCAAAACCTAAACCTTCTAGAGGATTCAAGGCCGAGCCATAATTCCTTCAAGTTATTCCTGTCTTAAACCTTATTTTCTTTTTCTTCATGTTTCCTTCTGTTTGGTAAATATTTTCCTTATAGAAATATTTTCTTCAATGATATATTCATCATTATGAACAACAATTTTTTTTTTCTATCACAGTCATCCCTAAAATTTCGAGGACGAAATTTTTCTAAGGTGGATAGACTTGTAACCTCCGATTTCCAATTTCCAAAATAATCAGATTTTAATTTATTTTAAAATATCAAGTTTTATAAAACATTTCTCCTTAAAAATTTTATTTGATTTTGAACGATGTTTGATTGTAGAAGGTAATTTAAAAATCTTTTATAAAAATCCTTTTTCCTAAGTGACGATGTAGTACAAAATAAATAAATAATAATAATATATATATTCCTCTAGTTTCAAATGTTTATTGGCTTGAAATCATAAAATTATTTATTGGATAAAATTAATTAAAGGACTAGTCGTTCTTCAAAATAATTTTATATTTAATGGGATAGTAAATAAATAAATTACATAGCTTTCCTAAAACATTTTTCTGAATTTATAATCTTTATTTTTATTCTTACAAGTTACCATCTTTCATTCACCCTCATTCCCACATGAATTTATTCATGTATGGTCTTGGGCCAATTGTTATTTGGGCCAACCCTCACCCTTTATCCTACACACCCTTCTCCCTATTTAAGTTCTCATTCTCACAATTCCCAAGAAACCCTAAATCTCCAATTTACTAGCTAGCCTCCACAAATTCCCACAAGCCAAAGCCACCACCATTTTTGTGTGCTCGTGTTCGTGTGTCCAGCATCACCGTGTCAGCCGTGATGGCCTCGGGTTCGACCCCGGGTGTCCCACCGTATCCATTCATTTCCTGTGTCCAGATTTACAATATTACAACCTGATTTCCGTGTCCGAAACACCCGGACACAACCCCCACACCACAGCAAACACCCACCCCGTATCCAACACCCGGACACGCCCACAGAGCATCATCCCCGTGTCCGGCAGACCCGGACACGACCCCTGACACACGCAGAACTCTAACCCTAGATCTGGCCATCGCCGCCGCCGACTGACTGTCGAAGCCGACGAACGCTCCTCCCAGCTCAGCCTCGAAGGCAGGGGAGCCGCCTCCGCGTCGAGCCCTCCTCGAGCCAGTCAACGCCGCCTCACCCGCCTCACCCGCCTCGAAGCCGCCGCTGCCCTCGAACAGACCGCCACCGCCGAGTCGAAGCCGCCGCAGCCGCCTCGAAGCCGTCGCCCCCCGATCCAAGCGCCGCCTCGGGTCTGTCGAAGCCGCCGCTGCCGATCCAGCCACCGCCGAGATCGAGAACCCCGCCGCCTCCTCGGGATCTGTCGAGCCGTGGCCGCCTCGAGCAGATCCGCCGAGCACGAGTACCGCCGCCGAGACGGACGTCGACTGACGACGCCCTGCCCGGCCGACGACGCCGTAGTAACTCCGGTGAGTCCCCTTCTCCCTTCCCTCTTTCCCTTCTTCCTTCAAGTTCTGTGTAAATAGAATTTAGGGTTAAGATTAATGTAATAAGTATGTAATTAGTTAAGAAATCTTTAATTAGTTTAATTAAATGTAATTAGTTTAGTTAATGATTAGATTAGTTAATTATTAATAAACAGTAATTTGTTATTAATCAGGAATTTATTTATTAACCAGTTAGTAAATATTAATTAATTAGTTTAGTATTTTCTTAGTTAATTTGTAATTAATGTAGTAAATAAATGTAATTAGTTTAGTATATGTAATTAGCTAATTTTATGTAATTAGTTATTTAGTTATAATTAAAAGGTTTTTTGATTATGTTAAATATAATAAATCTTGGGGTTTATATTATTATTAAAAATATAGTTCCAATAATAAAATGAGTTCAAAATTAGTTTATTTGGATCGGTGACCGATTTACCATAAATGAAAATATATTGGCTTTTACGTAAATCCTAGATTTTTTATAAATAAACCCTTAAATCGTAAATTTGTTCAAAAGGGAAGTTTTAACAATTATTGTTCAAAATGATTCCAAATGATTTTTCATAAATTAAGGAGTTACCTTGATTACGAACAATCGACCCTTTTCTCTTATTAGCTAACTTGTAAATCTTAACCTTAGCTAAACCTCGGTGAATTTCTCTATGTATTGAGGACTCGGTATCTTTATCTCAATTTTCGTGCCGAGCTCCGATCTTGGACTTCTTTATATAGTTTCTAGCTAATTGGACTGCTCCGGACCCATTGGAACTAACTGCTACTTTATTTGGGATCACCTTGAGAAGTGGCATGATGAACATTCTCTGGTTAGTCAAATATGTATAAAATATATTTGATTGATATATATATATATTCAAATATGTATTTTGGTATAAATATATATTATATACATCTATTAGCGTATATACACAAATACGTATTTTGTACAGTTACTAAGAGACACTTGTATATATATATTATATACGTTTTATTGGTATACTTTGAGTGTAAATGTATAGTATATACGTGTCCCTACTAGATGACCCTAGTTGACTAGTGCCATACCTGGCAGAGCCCTGAGTTCATGTAATTGTGATGTGTTAGTGTAGCACCTGATGCAAATATGGTTTTGCTTGTGATATGTTATAGGACTGTTGGTTTACCCAGGGGACACTCTGGAACAGGACCTCGGTTTTCACCAGCTAAGGACCAAAGGCGAGTACATTCTCTGATTAGTTTCTAATTTATGATATCTCCTATGTTCACTGTATCTAGTGTAAATATCCATGTTCTTGACACATTGGTTACACGGATTGGTATACACGGATCTCGTCATGAGATATTATTCTTTATTCATGGTGTAGCTTGTACAAGACTTGTTTCCTTGATATCTTGTGCATGTACAGACACTGATTCCCGGGGAGATTTGCTACCTTCCTAGGGAATCCTGTGCCATAGCGTACCATGATTAGATCCACTATACCAGTCGGGGGTTTGGGGAGTTTTTTAGTGTAGATATGTGATCATACCCAACTTTATATGTACCATAGCTCACCCCACATCTCACGTCGGGTGCGGCCTGACCATTTACATGCTCCATAGCTGTTACGTGTGATTAGCCTGATCTCTACATGCACCATAGCTAACCAACGGTTAGCCTGACTTTATATGAACCATAGCTAATCACATGTAACCAGCCTGATCAAGTTCCCAAGCCGATCACATGTTAAAGCTAGTACTCATACTCTTAGTCATAGGTTTCTTGCTCTTGGACATATTATTTTCTTTTTCTGCAGTTACTTACAACATTTCCAGTATTCTTTTCATTGTACATTTCTCGTACCTATACATGCATCTGGTATGTTTCCATCTAGAACTGCTACATAGTTTATGTCATTTATATAGAACTGCTATTTAGAGATGTACTTTGCTCCTTCCTGACTGGAAAATATTTTTCCAGACTGTGACCTTAGTGGACTTGTTTCTGACACTTGGGGATTGGTTGTTACTGATTTCAGGTATGATTATTTTGCCAGTAGACTTGTGTTGTATTCTTTTGTTTCTTCAATTCTTATCGTGTTGTAATTGTGATTGAGTATGTTGTTCATTTTATAGTGTTATCCGTGTCTCCTTATGGAGTTGGATACTAGCGTGAGATTGGTTAGATAGTACTCGACCTAGACAGCGTTCTACCGCCGATGCTGCGGCGTAGGCTGGACGTACCCACGCACTCGTGCCCCTAAACCGGGTACGGGTCGTGACAGAAGACCTGGTCCCTTTCCAAGTATAGACGAGCAGGATTATTCGTAAGAGAATGAGACCTGATGCTTTATTCTCTGTTAAGGAGGTCTTACCTTCTGAGTACCAGTGATTACTTCATTGCTGATGGATATTTTAGGTGCAATTTCTTTTATTTGAGATTTATCTTATATTAGAGTTTTGATCTCCTCTATCATTTTAGTTTTTGATATAGTCGATGGGTAGTGGATTTGTCTTCACTCGACTATTATTCTTTGATACTTCGTACTTGAGACATTAAACTATCTATTTTGATATTCCTTTACTTATACTTGTGGATAAGATATAGATGCCTGTGACTTGTGTTGACAATATATGTTCCACTTATGAATTAATATTCATATTACAGCGTACGTATGTGTTATGATTTTCTAACATATTAGATTTTTCATATACATATGCCTGGCATGCTACGTATTCCTAGTCGTACGTATTTGGTACTAGGGTGTGACATTTTTTTGTGGTGGCCTATGCAGGTCAAGATTATATTATCTCGGTTATGTTATTGTACTGATCAAGCCTGTAAATAGGATTAGAGTATAGGATCTCATCCATTTATTTAATAACTTTCTTTAAATTCTAATTTTGTACTCTCCTTGACTGCTTGATTTGCATCTACCTTGAATCTTGTCTAATGCTCTTCTCCCCCCCATAAGACATGTTGTTACCCTCGCCATCATTGTAGATGACTCGACAACTCAGGAGGAGTTGTACCTGTTGACCGTGTTTGTAGATTTTGTACTGTAGTAATTCGTTGTAGAGAGATGAAGGCGCGACTCTTAGTCTTTCCCATGCCAAACTTTGATATTATCCTTGGGATGGATTGGTTAAGCAAGTTCCACGCCTTCTTTGAATGATACGGAGGAAGCAATCTCTTTAAGGTACTAGGCCAGTCGGAGCTCGAGTTTGCACGAGGATCTATAGAGGCTCTTGAGGGTGTTCAGATGGCATTAAATGATATTATTTATCACCCTATCATTTCAAAGTTTGAGGACGTCTTTCCAAAGGAGTTGCCAAGGCTACCTCCGGACAGAGATATGGAGTTCATGATTGAGGTGACACTAGGAGCAGCACCTATAGCATCGCATGTTTACAGATTGGCGAAGAAGGAATGGATGAGCTGAAGGTGCAGTTGAAGGAGTTAGAGGAGAAATACTTCACCCGATCGAGTGCATCACCTTGGAGAGCCCCAATGTTGTTTGTACCCAAAAAGGATAGGTCAGTGCGCATATGCATTGACTATAGGTCCTTGATTGATATGACTGTGAAGAATAAGTACCCTCTGTAATGCATTGATGACTTATTTGATCATCTTAGTAGATCCAAGGTATTCTAGAAGATAGACTTGAGATCAGGATATCACCAGGTGAAGGTACGAAAGCAGGACATTCTGAAGACCGCATTCAGGACGAGATACGGATACTACGAGTTTCTGATCATGCCATTTAGGTTGACCAATGCTCCAGCTGTCTTTATGGACATGATGAATCGAGTCTGTAATGCCCCAGTTCCAAAATACGTCGGACTAGGACATGTAAGCATGCCAGCCGTATGAATATGGCACTCAAATATATGGAAACCATATCACACGTACGCTGTAATATGAATAACAATTCACCAATGGTATAAACCATCATAATCACAGGGTATAATCTAATCTCATCCACAGAAAATCAAATATAATGAACAACCAATATCTATAACCAGATCCCAAAATGAAGTATCTAAAGATGATAGTCGGATGGAAACAAATCCACTGCCGAACTAGAATAAAGAATAAACAAGACCAATACAATATAAATACAACCTCTAACAATCATGAGGCTCGAAAAGAGGACTCCTCGGAACGTACGCAACCAGTCCAGATCTATGCTCCTGCAAATACTCATGAACAATACACCTGGAAAGGGCCAGGTCCTCAGAGGGACATAACAAGATACATAAAAGCATGCCATAAAGTAAATACTATCAAAACTCGAGGGTGACCTAACCATCTAAGTGAAATGCAACTTGAGGACAACTTTGAGAGTATGAGAAAGTGTTGGCTAGACATATGCTGACATAATTTACCAATCGTGACAACTGGCTAGTATATGCCTCATATGCCCCCAATATAAGGGCGCATGTATATAATAACGTCTTACCGCTCCGAAGTACGGGGAAGTTGCATAGTATATAACGTCCATATCGCTCCGAAGAACGTGGAATCTGCATAGTATATAATGTCCATATCACTCCGTCGAGTGTGGTATCTGCATAGAGGAAGTGGGTGTCCCATACGCCTACTAGTTGTCCTCCCCGCCCAATGATCTAAGCATGTTGTATCCGCAACACGCTTCAGCTACTACGCCGCGGCATCGTAACTTTGGCTCATAGTCTATCGTTAGAAAAATAACCCAACCTTACTACCAAACAAGGACAAGGATCGGGCTATCGTATCACGACAGTCTATGCTCCGCCTACTAATAACTGCTAAGTCTACTAACATGCAATACTATTAGCAGTTATACCCTATCCATTGCACGACCTACACGTACAGGTGGCCAACCATATAAGCAAGTCTGTGCCCTACATGAGACTCACAACACGCGTAAGAAATGTGTCAAGGCCTGGGAGTCATACCAATAACTCCACAACTTTAGGTGAGTCTACTAGACTCTAGGTCAGATATTGTCCTAACGTCAACGCCTCCGTTGACTGCACCCGAGTCTCTCTCGGACGCGCACACTTATATAATATAAATATGTAAATAATAATACATAATTTAAATATTACAACAAGATAAGGTATACTTGCCTGGTAAGAGAGCTGCAGAGTGTCATATCCATATGTCAAACACCAAGAGTCAGAACCTACGGCCTTAGAATGAACGTCTCTGGATGCTAAAATAAACATCACCAAAGTTTGCCAAAATAAGCAAAATAGCTAGAAAACACTTCTCTTTCGTCCAATTTGGATACAGGGGCAAAACAGTAATTTGGGTCAAAGCGGGTTCCACATGTGGGCCACTTTGCACCGAAAAGCGTGCCAGGGGTAACGGTCTCTAAATAGGACAAATTATAGGTCAAACCAACTCTAAATGTCAGTATGAACTCAATGGTATATCCAAATGTGGATTCCGTTGAGCCGAACACAATTTTGCCCAAAAAGTCAATCGTGGGGCCCGCCAATAGGCGACTTGGTCAACTATCTCAAAATTGGGTGAAACTTGGGTCTCGGGACTAACGCGTTACCACGAGTCCAATGGCGCAATTTTTGTCACATTCCGACGAGAGTGCACTAAATACGCAGGGCTTTTGTAAAAGTTGCGACACGGAAGATTTGCTGCGGATACGGGCTGATTCCGATGCGCACATGCGTCCAAATCAGTTTTTCCAAAATCCCACACGTCAGGGTATACTACATGCACCTTTTGGTACACTTGGTACACGACAGGGCGGTCCCGATTGGTGGGACACGCTCCTCCGTATCATAATTTTCTGGAATTTGGGAAAAAGTATATTTTTGGGGTTTTCCAACTAATTTAATTCTACATACAGCAATTAATAAATTAATGTATTTGACAGAAAATAAACTAGGTCAAGTGGTCTTCGCATACCAACAAGAAAAACTAAATTTGGATCTCTGTGGTGGGAGGTACTAATCCGTGAACAGGAGTGGTTGCAACAGATTTTCTGAGATTTAATATATCGCAGTTTTTTATCGACTTGGTATCGATTTTTACCTAGGTTCGCACGCTGTTCGAGATAAACTAAAGCACATTATTGGAAGGGGGATAGGTCAAGATTATATCTGCGAAGACGGGGTCAAGTTTGGTCAAGCGAGGGCACGGGAAACAGAGCCTGAACAGGACTTCGCTACAGTTAAATTCTGCTGCGCGTGGGGTGCACGGTTGTTTGCGGTCGGCCGGGGTTGGTCGCGGCGGCGGCCGGAGGAGGCGGCGGTCTGGCTGGGCGGCTCTCCTCAGGGGAGGGAAGAGATTAGATTTACGGTTTGGGGTTTATGATGTAAATACATATATATATATATATATATAAGGAGCCGGGGGGGCGTTACGCGCGGTGGGGGGAGGGGTATTATGCAGCTGATGCTACTGCTTTATATTTCTCAAGGGGACGCGGGCCGGGTTTGTTTAGTAGTGGGTTAGGGTTTTGATAGAAATGGGTTTAAGGCTATTGGGTTGCGGTTTTAAACCATTAAGGAATTATCCATTAAGGAATTTAAATTCTTTTCTTTTCCTTTTTTTTCTTTTCTTTTTCTTTCTTATTCTTTCTTTTATTTCTTTTAATAACACTATATATATATATATATATGTATAGAAAATTCTAAAAATTATATTTGTGCATACCATTAAGCTAGCAACTATCCAAACGGTCTCCTACATGGAATTAATTAGAAAAAATTTATAATGGCTCCATAAATCCCATAATGCACAAACACCTAAAATTAAAATTAAAAAAATTCTATTTCTCCTAATTTGCTCATAATTACTATAATTAAATTAATAATTAATTAAAAAAGTAAATACAGATTTTAGGATTAGGGGTTTTACATCCTACCCAACTTATAAAAATTTTGTCCTTGAAATTAAAACTGAGCCACGATAAAAAGTCAAGGATGGTATAAGGTAGAGATTTGCAGCTTATTTCATACCTTCCTCCATCCTAACCTCCAAGATTTTTTTTCAATTGTCATGGGGACGTTCGGAGGGCTATAATTTGCATTGTTTAAAATGCAAGGCTAGGTTTATGAGGGGGCGATGTTGCGCGCACATTCCAAAATTCATGACAAAGATTCATATGGAAGAGAATTAGGTTTGTTCAGGTATCATCCAATGGTATGGACACCTCAATGCACTTTTGCATAAAAATGCCCAACAATTGGAAAATCGCACAAAGATAGAAATTGGATTAATTCAATTAAAAATAATGTGCAGGGTGTCATTGAATTAATTAGAAGTACATGGGGTAAACATTTGGTGGGATACAAGGTCATAGGCATAGGGGACTCAGAATAGAATATTTCTCTAATTTAGGTTATCCGAAACGGTCAAGATTGTCTTTCCAATTTTAATTGGAACGCACAAGGGTACAAAGTTGGAATTATAGAATTAGCTAATAATATTTGCGACGAATGTTGCGCGACTAAAATATAGCACAAGAGAGAATGATCATAAGTTGCACAAGGGTCAGAATGGAAGATGGGCACGTCTAGGACAAGGGTGTAAAATTTATAGGAAGGCAATAACTAGTGTAGTGCTCCAATCATCGAAGCAACTGTAATGGTACTCTAAGTGATGCAATGATGGAATTAAATAAAAATACCGTGTTCTATTTCTAATGGGGTTCAGACTAGCCTTCGTCTCACTATCTAAGCCAAGTAGGTCTAATTTTTGGTGAGGGAGTTTATAATCTTAAAAATAATTTCATCCTCGAAGTTAGAATAAGGCATAATTTGTTAATTTTTCACATTCACATATAAGGCAAGTCAATCACAATCTCTTCCAAGATTTAAAATATATTCTAATCCATCGCAATCACTTCAAGGTTAAGATAATCACTGTTCCAATCAAAATTCAACCTATTGTAATCTCTTCTCACTTTTTCAAATTATCAATATCCAAATTTAAGCTAAATTTCTATGACATCTTCAATTTTTAAATAGCCCACCTCAATTTTCACATTACGATCTCCAACTATCATAATCTCCTTTAAAAGAAAACAATTATAATCCAATATTATTCCTATTTTCCCTTATGAATTTTGTATCCTTCAAATTTTTAAATTCAATTCACATCCTCAATATTCCCAGTAGGTAATCCGGCAATCAAAATTTAGCTTTTAATTCAAATCATCAAATTGTAAAATTTTATATCTACTTCACCAATTGTTCAAGCCTAGAGTTCTATATTTATCCTCAAGGTTTAAATCGATGATTCAATCTTCAACATTCAAACTTTAAATCATGTGCTCAAAGTATAATTATTTGGTCCTCACTATCAAGATTTCAAAATTCATTAATTCCTCGTCCTCTTAGTCCTTATTTTTGAAAATTTTCAAGATTAAAATGAATTGAATCTCCCAATCTAACCGTGCTTGATCACAATCTAAAAGAAATTCCTCTAAAGTTGACAATGCAACTTCTACCCAACTTAGAGTTTACCCATCTATCATATAAGGCTATACACTTAAGAAAAATATTCCTCAACTTATTTAATCATGCTATTCGATCCTCAAAAGTTTGAACACCAACATATTACCTATGATATGCCCTTATTTACGGAAATTATCATCAAGTAATGCGGTCGGCCTATGGGGTATATCTAGTACTCTCAGTGTATCAACTTATACCAAGCACGAGGTTTCGTCTTTCCGAAATAAGGAAAGAAGGATAACAATAATAAAGAGTTCAAGGGGGAGGTAATAGAATAGAAGTATGGGGATCAAGGCGCTTAAGGAGTTCAAAAGGAATTGTCAAGGCAGTTGTGGATTGAAATCCTATTTGGTAATTTTTTATTCACATGCTCGTATCAGTACAGTTATGTAACTGATGCAATATGCTCAGGCATGTCTAGAGGGCAAGTACATTCGTCTACTAGACTCTATATATCTCAATCCACGTAAAGTAGTTATGCGAAGGGCGAACCAAGCGCACCAAGGTTAGCTAGACCTTAATACACTGATTCTGAATTGTATTAATATATGCATCCACTAATACATATATCGTGAACAAGATCGATAAAAGAATAAGCTTGCAAAACTAGGCTATAAAAATAGCAGCATAAGTCAAGGTAGTATATAAAATATAAATATGCTAGATCATGATGAAAGGAGGTACAAAAATTAATTCAAGTTCACAAAAACAAAACAAAATACAAAAATAAGACTCTACAATCTCTACAGTTGTCATACTAACTCTTGTCTAAGTCGCTAGTCGACCAAATAGGGGTATGGGCCTTCAAGTTCTACCGTCTGAATAAACACTATCATCTTATGCTAGTATATAGTTAATGTCGTTCAATTATACTACACTAATATGTCAAGAGGACTATGTGATACTAGGTTGGGAGGCATACTACCCAACTTAGAACAATTATCTAATACTGTGACAGTCCTAAGGGGATTCTACAAAATAATATTGTCCTTGTAAATAAAGCATAAACTCTTATTGGGGTTTGCGAGAAAATCATCCTATTGCATTATATAGGTAATGATCACCTTAAGTTTTAATCATAGTTCTCATAGAACAAGTGTCAATAGTAAGAATAGAAGAGCTACTGGTTCTTAAGTGAAAAAAGGATATACCTATATTGGGTTATGGATACAAATTATGCGATTTAAAACTAAGGGTAATCATCAAGCTACAATCTACAAGAACAATTCAAAACTATCAAATTCTAACTATCAAGCACAACTTTTTAAAGTTTAACATTGACAACTATAATCCTAGTAAACTACATATCTTTAACATAAGAGAATTCATCTGGCCTAAAATCAGAAGTGTCGGGTGGTACGAGTTGAAAGATGAAGAGAAGCATAATTAGTCATTGCACAATTTGCGAGTGCTAAGTTTTCAGGAGAACAAGGTATAAACTAAATAGAAAGACTCTAGATGACATCATGGTTTCTTAAGGGGAAGGTAATATACAAATCTCTGTGTTCAAGGTATGATCGAGGAAATACTATATTCAATCCTCTCGGCTTCCTAGGGTATTGTCTGCTAATATCCAGACAGGAATCTAAAGGTATAGTTCTATAATACTATCTAACTATGAAGGTTAGGTTCAGTCATAATATTCAATTTTGGTTTTCTATTGGTTCCTCAATACTAGGATCAAACATTATAGTAAAACTTTTAACTAACGGTAGTAGTGTCTATACTACTCTTAAGTCTTCACAAATACATCAAGGGGTAATGGTAAACCAATCTATAGATAAGGAATTCTAGTGTTCACTAGATATTCTAAACTTAGTGGTGTGTCAACACTCTAGTTGTACTCTTAATAGGAATGTTACCCTACTTATCATCGAACAACATGGACTTCCATATTTTTGGAGGGGCCATACTCAATGAACTATTAGGGAAGCACATGAATCAAGCAGGATACAATTATTCAAATAGAACATATTAGAAAAATACGAGTTATAGTCAATTGTGGATGAGATCCTATACCCTAATCCTATTTGCAGGCTTGCTCAGTATAGTAATGTAACCGAGACAATATGCTCTCGACCTGTATGGGCCACCACTAAATCATGTCATGCCCCAATCCCAAAATAAGTAGGACTAGGACACGTAAGCATGCCAGCCGTATGAATATGGCACTCTAATATATGGAAACCATAACACACGTACGCTGTAATATGAATAACAATTCACCAGTGGTATAAACTATTATAATCACATGGTATAATCTAATCTCACCCACAGAAAATCAAATATAATGAATAACCAATATCTATAACCAGATCCCAAAATAAAGTATCTAAAGATGACAGTCAGATGGAAACAAATCCATTGTCGAACTAGCATAAAAGATAAACAAAACTAATACAATATAAATACAACCTCTAACAATCACGAGTCTTGAAAAAAGGACTCCTCAGAACGGACACAACCAGTCCGGATCTGTGCTCCTGCAAATACTCATGAACAATACACCTGGAAAGGGCCAGGTCCTCAGAGGGACATAACAAGATACATAAAAGCATGTCATAAAGTAAATACTGTCAAAACTCAAGGGTGATCTAACCATCTAAGTGAAATGCAACTTGAGGACAACTTTGAGAGTATGGGAAAGTGTAGGCTAGACATATGCTGACGTAATTTACCAATCGTGACAACTAGCTAGTATATTCCACATATGCCCCCAATATAAGGGCGCATGTATATAATAACGTCCTATCGCTCTGAAGAACGAGGAATCTGTATAGTATATAACATCCATATCACTCCATCGAGTGTGGAATCTGTATAGAGGAAGTGGGTGTCCCATACGCCTACTAGTCGTCCTCCCAGGTCAATGATCTAAGCATGTTATATCCGCAACACGCTTCAGCTACTACGCCGCGGCGTCGTAACTCTGGCTCATAGTCTATCGTTAGAATAATAGCCCAACCTTACAACCAAACAAGGATAAGGATCGGGCCATCGTATCACGACAGTCTATGCTCCGTCTACTAATAACTGCTAAGTCTTCTAACATGCAACACTATTAGCAATTATATCATATCCGTTGTACGACCTACACGTACAGGTGGCCAACCATATACGCAAGTCCGTGCCCTACATGAGACTCACAACACATGTAAGAAATATGTCAAGGCCTGGGAGTCATACCAATAACTCCACAACTTTAGGTGGGTCTACTAGACTCTAGGTCAGACAATGTCCTAACGTCAACGCCTCCGTTGACTACACCCGATTCTCTCTCTGACGTGCATAGTTATATAATATAAACATGCAAATAATAATACAGAATTTAAACAGTACAACAAGGCAAGGTATACTTGCCTGGCAAGGGAGCTGCAGAGTGTCATATCCATATGTCAAACACCAAGAGTTAGAAAATACGGCCTCAGAATGAACGTCTCCGGATGCTAAAATAAATATCACCAACATTCCCAAAATAAGCAAAATAGCTAGAAAATACCTCCCTTTCGTCCAATTTGGACACAGGGGCAAAACGATAATTTCGAGTCAAAGCGGGTTCCAAGTTGGGCCACTTTGCACCAAAAAGTGTGCCAGGGGTAACGGTCTCTAAATAGGACAAATTATAGGTCAAACCAACTCTAAATGTCAGTACAAACTCAACGGTATGTCCAAATATGAATTTCGGTGAGCCGAACACAATTTTGCCCAAAAAGTCAACCGTGGGGCCCGCCAATAGGTGACTTGGTCAACTATCTCGGAATCGTGTGAAACTTGGGTCACAGGACCAGCGCTTTACCACGAGTCCAATGGCGCAAGTTTTGTCGCATTCCGACGAGCGTCCACTAAATGCGCAGGGCTTTTATAAAAGTTGTGACACGGAGGATTTGCTGCGGATACGGGCTGATTCCGACGCACACACACGTCCAAATTATTTTTCACGAAATCCCACACGTCCGGGTTTACCTTTTGGTACACTTGGTACACGAGGGGACGGTCCCGTTTGGCGAGACGCGCTCCGTATCATAATTTCTGGAATTTGAGAAAAAGTATATTTTTGGGGTTTTCTAACTAATTTAATTCTACACACAGCAATTAATAAATTAATTTATTTAACATAAAATAAACTAGGTCAATTGGTCTTCGCATACCAACAAGAAAAATCAAATTCGGATCTCTGTGGTGGGAGATACGAATCCGTGAACAGGGGTGGTTGCAACAGAATTTCTGAGATTTAATATGTCGCAGTTTTTTATCGACTTGGCGTCAATTTTTACCTAGGTTTGCACGTTGTTCGAGATAAACTAAAGCACATTATTGGAAGGGGATAGGTCGGGAATATACCTGCGAAGACGGGGTCAAGTTTGGTCAAGCGAGGGCACGGAAAACAGATCCTGAACAGGGCTTCGCTGCAGTTAAATTCTGCTGCGCGCGGGATGCGCGGTTGTTCGTGCTCGGCCGAGGTTGGTGGCGATGGCGGCCGGAGGAGGCGACGGTCTGGATGGGCGTCTTGGCGGTGGCGCTCCTCAGGGGAGGAAAGAGATTAGATTTAGGGTTTGGGGTTTATGATATAAATACATATATATATATATAAGTAACCGGGGGGGGCGTTACGCGCGGTAGGGGAGGGGTATTATGCAGCTG
The DNA here is from genome assembly GCA_036927795.1 of Iris macrosiphon. NCBI lineage: Eukaryota > Viridiplantae > Streptophyta > Magnoliopsida > Asparagales > Iridaceae > Iris > Iris macrosiphon. The sequence continues at coordinate 85,537,646 of JAYESA010000008.1, forward strand.
ATGCTGCTGCTTTATATTTCTCAAGGGGACGCGGGCCGGGTTTGTTTAGTATTGGGTTAGGGTTTTTATAGAAATGGGTTTAAGCCTTTTGGGTTGCGGGTTTAAACCATTAAGAAATTTAAATTCTTTTTTTTCCTTTTTTTTCTTTTCTTTTTCTTTCTTATTCTTTCTTTTATTTCTTTTAATAACACTACATATATATATATATATATATATATATATATATATATATATATATATATATAGAAAATTCTAAAAATTATATTTGTGCATACCATTAAGCTAGCAACTGTCCAAAGGGTCTCTACATGGAATTAATTAGAAAATTTTTATAATGGCTCCATAAATCCCCTAAATGCACAAACACCTAAAATTAAAATTAAATAAATTCTATTTCTCCTAATTTGCTCATAATTACTACAATTAAATTAATAATTAATAAAAAAAGTAAATACGAATTTTAGGATTAGGGCTTTTACAGAGCCTTCCATCAGTATTTGGACTAGTTCATGATATTCTTTATAGATGGTATCTTCGTCTATTTGAATAGCCACAAGGAGCATGAGAAGCACTTACGGATTGTCTTAGAGTCCTTGAGGAGAGAGCAGTTGTATGCGAAGCTTAAAAATATGAGTTCTTCTTGGATAAGGTCACTTTTTTTGGGCATGTCGTCACTGGAGATGGTATTTCAGTAGATTCGGAGAAAATCTCAGCAGTTGAGACATGGCCCGTTCCTAAGTCGGCATCAGAGGTGAGAAGTTTTCTTAGACTTGTGGGATATTACCATCGGTTCGTGGAAAACTTCTCAATGATAGCAGAGCCTATGACTTGGTTGACATGCAAGGACCGAGAGTTCACATAGACGGATGAGTGTCAAGCAACTTTTGAGGAGTTGAACAAGCGATTGACCACAGCGCCAGTATTGAGCATTCTATCAAGATCAGGAGGCTATGTAATTTATAGAGACGCATCAGGAAAAGGATTGGGATGCGTATTGATGCAGAATGGCAAGGTGATTGCGTATGTATCTAGACAGTTAAGAGTACACGAGAAAAATTATCCAACTCATGACTTGGAGCTTGCAGCAGTTATTTTTGCCTTGAAGCTATGGAGATATTACTTATATAGGAAATGAGTTAAGATCAATATTGACTACAAGAGCCTCAAGTATGTCTTTACGCAGAAGGAGCTAAATATGAGGCAATGCCGGTGGCTTGAGTTGATGAAGGACTTTAAGATAGAGCTGCATTATCAGCCAGGAAAGGCTAACATGGTAGCAGATGCGTTAAGCCAAAAGCCTACGACGCTATTCTTGGTAACACAGAGGAAGTTACTTAAAGACTTACAAGATCTTGGCATAGAGGTTATATTATCCGGATCAGGCCGGACACTAGCCAACTTGCAAGTGCAATCATCGTTAGTAGAGAGGATCATGGCAGCTTTGCCTACGGATGCTAGATTCAGGAGATTGAAAGAGAGGACCGAGGCTGGAGAGCAGACAGGATTGTGCATTCATGATGATGGGATATTACGATATGGTGATCGTCTATATGTTCCCAATAGAGCGCTTTGAAAGGATCTGATGACAGAGGCTCATATCTTGATATATTTTCTTCATCTTAGAGGCACCAAGATGTACTTTGACTTGTGACAATATTTTTGGTGGCATGGGATAAAGAGGGAGATAGCTCACTTTGTGGCCATATGCTTAGTGTGTCAGGGGGTGAAGGCTGAACACTAGAGGATAGCAGGATTATTGCAACCACTTTCGATTCCTAAGTAAAAGTCAGAGCATATCACTATGGACTTCGTCACGGGCTTTCCGAAGAGTCCAAGTAGGGGAGATGTTGTTTGGGTGATTGTGGATTGACTTACCAACTCCGCTCATTTTTTGTCTTTTTGAGTTGGCCAATCTATAGAAGCTTTGGCTGACTTATACATGAGACAGATAGTGAGATTATACAGCATTCCAGTTAGCATTGTGTCAGACAGGGACTCACATTTTACATCTCACTTTTGAGGAGCATGTAGGAGAGTCTTGGGACTCGTCTGAAGTTCAGTACGTCTTATCATCCACAGACAGATGGACAGTTAAAAAGTGCTATTTAAACACTGAAGGATATGCTGAGAGCATGTATGTTGGACTTTGGAGGATCATGGAAGGATTACCTACATCTTATAGAGTTTTCTTACAACAATAGCTATCAAGCGAGCATCCAAATGGCTCCGTTTGAAGCTTTGTATAGAAGGAAGTGTAGGTCTCCTGTGTGTTGGAGTGACGTGGAAGAACGTCAGATCTTGGGGCCAGAATTAATTGTAAGAACTGTGGAGAATGTCACTACCATTTTCATATAAGGGCATTTGTGTAATTTCACTATTTTGAATAATTATGAATTTAATTAATTTGCTGAGTTTTATAAACTATTTATATGTTGTTAGTGATATTTGTTTTAGGTCAAACCCTAGAATTTATTAGGACAACCCTAATGAGTAAACCCTAATTAGAAGACCCAATTCTTGTGAAACCCTAGAATTCAGATTTTAGGGTGGAACCTCAAATCTTAGACTGACTAAACCTTAGTTAGTTAAGTTCCTATTGACCTAACCTGGGGGTTAAACCTAAACTATGCATGGAAACCCTAAACTAGCTTTAATATAAAAGGGAAGCCTCTCACAAAGCCATCCTTCATGTAGAAAGGAGAAACCTTAGCCTCCATAAGAGAAAATCATCTCCCCACCTCCAGATTTCGAAATCCAGACCTAGGAGATCCCATTCTCCTCCTCCAAAGCAAGAAAAGCAAGGGACTTGGGTCAAAAAGCCTTGGGGAAGTAGAACTTCCATTGGAGAACCCATCTCTATAGGTACAATCCTAATTTTTATTCTTTTAATTCTGTTTTCTGTCAAATTATTGGCCATTAGGGAACTCCCACTGTGTAGTTTTGATTTTAGGGTTGGAACTAGGGTTTAAGTGTCCCCAACATCTGTTTTCCCCAATTTTCGTGAACCCTAACCCTAGGTATTTGTAGGGAGACTGATTTCATCTCATATGTGTAGGTTGAACCCGATTTAGGGTTTGGATTAGAGGAATTATGGGTTCTTATGCAAAACCACTTTTCTGTACTCCTTGTGTTTGATGAAATGTTCCTTAAGGTTTACCTATCTAATCTACTCTAATATAATCTAATTTGAGGTATGATGTTGATATATATATATATATATATATGCATAGGTGTAGATGTGTTATTGTTTTGATTTCCTGTGGAGTCGAGTGTTGTGGACTGTGGTGTGAATTGGGAAATTCAGGGCAGTGGGTGATGGGGATATCTGTATTTTGGCTGTGTATTTTGGGTTCCACAGTGCAGTGGGTCGGAGAGTATTATGTATAGGTGTCCCTGTGTCAACAGCAGTGTGAAACTAGGAAGTATTACCTATGGGAATTTCTGTGTGTTGAGTGTCAGTTATGACCTATGTGTGTGAGTCTCTGTGTTAGTGGGTAGCAGTTTTGTGAGTTGTGTGCTATAAACCTGAGTATTAGAGGTGCAACAAGTGTGAAGATGTAAAATTAAGTATTAATAGATTATCAGGGTGTGTTATGGATGTGAGGATGGATATGTATCAGTAAGCAAGGAGTTGTGTGTAGCAGTTTTGTGTGTTTGTGCACAGTTGAGTTCTTCAGGGTTATAGGTGCCTGTGAGTGTATCCATATGAATTCTGTGTGTTGGTTATTACCTGTGTGTATTCTTGTGTGTGAGGGTTGGTTAATAACTTAGTAGAGTGTTAGAGTGTCAGTAGGTTAGGAAGTCAGTGTGTATCAGTCAACCTATGGCTGTGCATATGTGTGTGTGAGGCATTCTCAGCAGCTGTGCAGTGCAGAATTCTGTGTGAGTGATCAAGGATCATAGTGCCTATTGATCCTGCCAGTAGCCATATTGCTAGTCTCAAAGCTTAAGCCATGTATGTGCAAGTCTGAACAATTCCAGACTGTGAAACTGTGAATGGCTCATTAAATCAATATCTTGGACTGATGTATTTGTTAGTAATTGGTGTAATCTCTATGAACTATGCCTCAGTGAGGGAGAGGTGTAGTGAATGTTAGTTTTAGACTAGAGTTTGAATCTGCTGTCAGTATACTGTGCTAGGTAGTGTATCATTGAAGCAAATGTGTAAGGATTTAGTAGTGTATCAGCAGTTGGGGGCTGTGTCTACATGTATAGGTATGTAACTAGTGTTTGTGTATTCAGGAACTTGTATATGACCTGTGCTGGATGTATCAGTGAGCTTGAGATGGGCAAACATGTGTATATGTGACAGTGTGTGTGAATACCTATATTAATCCTGTGAGTTAGCTATGCAACCTATATGAGTTTCAGTTTCTGTGTGTGGGCCTAGCAGTGGCTGTGTGTTAGATACCTGAGTATAGGACTGTGCCTCAGTAAACCTGTGATTGAACTGAGAATGTATGAGGACTGTGAGGTGTTCAGTATTTGAACTGTGCCAGTGTGTGTACAGATTCTTGCCTGTGTATCAGTTAGAGAGGGCAGTGTGCAGGGAAAAGAGCTGTGTGCAGTATTAGTGAATCAGAAATTAGTGTGTATATTTCCTGTGTCAGTAACTTGAGTGTCAGTATGTGTATGAGTGTGGGAGATGAGATGTGCATTACCTGGGTGTGTATGAGTTAGGAGTTAGTATCAGTAATTATTAAATTAGCACCAGTATGTCCTAAGTTAGTATCAGTTGATTATTAAGTTAGCATCAGTTAAAAGTTAAGTATTAGTTTATAGTTAAGTAAGATTCATATAATTAAGTTAAATACTTGATACCAATATGTATATATGAGTTATACATATTAGTAGCACCTAGTGTTGCCTTATTAACTAAGTATTAGTTAGTATAAGTCTAGTAATGACTAGATTGACCAGAAAACCTAGTTAGCAAGGTATTGACTAGATTAATCTAGTGGGACTTAGACATGGCCTAAAAATATCACAATTAACTAGTTACACATGTATATCACTTCAAATCATTCTTTAATATTAATATTTGATATTTAGGTCTTGGTGATCCCCCTTTGGACATCGATCCTCACACCTTGCTCAGGACCACAGGCGAGTACATTCTCTGACAGTTTTCATTGTTGATTACTTCTATAAATTGTAGTGTATTACATACTTGATTCCGACACTATGGATACACGGGTTAGCACCCTAGATCTCCATCATGAGGAGTCGTGATTGGAATCCATCGTGCTAGCTGAGGGATGGGGAACTATTAGTAGATTATGTGATCATATCCAAACTATCATGCATCATAGCTCACCCCACTTCTCACGTCGGGTGCAGCCTGACCATCATCATGCCTCATAGCTGTTATATATGATTAGCCTGACCATTATTATGCATCATAGCTAACCATATGGTTAGCCTGACCCTCAAGAATCATAGCTAATCATATATAACCAGCCTGATCTAGTCCCAAGCCGATCACATAATAAATTGATATTTCAAACACTTAGCTAGATGTTCATCTTTATTCAGATTTACTTGTTCTAGCATTCACTGTTTATTGTTCATTGCTAGATGCTCTATTGTCTATTTCATTTTCTCCTGTACTTCTCATTTTCAGCATTTATTTCCATCTTGTATCTCTTACACTGTTTATAGATTTTGTCAATTTAATGAAACTGCTGTTAGTGCTTGTGCTTCGCTCCAATCCTGACTGGGTAAACATTTTCGGAGGACCTGGAGGACTTTTGCCCCACCCATTACGGCCCAGGAATAGAGGAAGATTTTACTCCAGAAATCCCAGAGGAGTTGCCTATCCTAGAGGAGATCTTGCCTGCCTGTACTTAGATTATTTTTTCTGCATTTGCTGTTTTAGACTGAGACTGAGTTGTATTTATTATTTGTGACTTTGTGAGGTCATTTAGACCCAGGATTTGAGTTGGACTTATTGTGGTTGGTTTTTAATAGAACTCTTTCCTATTCTCATCGTGCCATTATGCTTATAGTTGTGATTGAGTATATTATAGAACTGTGGTTTATTTATCATTGTCCTCCGTACGGAGTTGAGACTATTGACAGGATATATTATGTTGGTGACCTAGACAGCGTTCTACCGCCGATACTGCGGCGTAGGCTGGACGTACCCACGACTCATGTCCAAATTCCGGGTGCGGGTCGTGACAGAGAAGGTGAAGAGGATACAAGGGCACTTGCGAGTAGCGCAAAACAGACATATGTAGTGAGAAGATCTTCATTGTCGTCTTTTGGAGTTCAAGGAAGGCGATCATGTCTTCTTGAGGATATCACCCACTAGAGGCACTATTCTCTTTGGGAGATGGGCCAAGTTGAGTCTAAGGTATATTGGACCGTTTGATGTGTTGCAGCGAGTTGGAGAAGTTGCGTATCGACCGGCACTACCACCTTTACTTGAGGGAGTGCATGATGTATTACATGTGTCATAACTCAAGCGATATATGGCAGATACCAGTCATGTACTCGATCACTTCGAGATCACCATTGGGCCGAGCTTGTCATACCAAGAGCAACCCTTGGAGATTCTTGATCGTCGGGAGAAGGTATTAAGAAATCAGTCTTTTTTTTGGTCCACATGGCATGGAAATATCACTCGCCATGAGAATCCACTTGAGAGCACGAGGATGACATGCGCAAATATTTTTCATATCTGTTATAAGATTAAGATATGATCTTACTTTGTTCTTTCCTACCGTATAATATTCTCGTTTCTTTATCGTGCGTTAGCTTTAATTTTGAGGACAAAATTCTTGTAAGTTGGATAGAATGTAACCTCCCCTAATTTTCTAGATTTATATATATATATATATATATATATATATATATATATATATATATATATATATATTATAGAAATAATAGTACGTATACGGACGACGTACCAATAATTTATAGTAATAATAATAATAATAATAGTAGTAATTAAAATATAATAAGATAATTATTTTATAGTAATAATAATAATAATAATAATAATAATAATAAAAAGAAAAAAAAGAAAAAGAAAAAAAGAAAAAAATAAGAAAATATATAATACAAACCAAAACATAAAATACTATAACAACAATAACCTACAACAGTAAACAAACGACCCCCACGTGACCCGACCCGGACTATTACTCTCTCTCTCTCTCTCTCTCTCTCTCTATATATATATATATATATATATATATATGTGTGTGTGTGTGTGTGTGTGTGTGTATGACAACCGAAAATGAACCCCTAACTTTAATCAACAAGCAAGCCTCCAGACCAACCCCTCCCTCGCGTGACCCTACGACCGCCGATAGACCCGCCAACGTCGACGACAGCGGAAACCACCAGCTACGACCCTGGTTCGCTCCTTAGAACCAACAGTCCAGGTGCCCATATTTTAACTCCTAATTCTCCGTACCCGCTTCACCAATTTTTGATCCAATTGCTTAGGTTTAATCACAACATAAACATCTTCGAATGACTTCAAGTAGTTTTATTCAAACAATCATATTTCTGTTTTAAATTCAACCAAAACTTTCCAAAAAGCATGAGTTTTAAAGCAAAGCAGAACACCTGTAAATCGATCCATGAGGCCATATTGGAAGGCTAGTTTTTTCTAGAATATTTGATGAACCTGGAATCTAATTGCACAGACCTAGAGACAACATATACGACATCAAAAGATGTATTATTTATACGAATATTCTCGGAATTTCTGTGCTAAATTTAGCTTAAAAATCGTAAAAAATAGCCTTCAAAAACTTAAAAAACTTGTGATATAGAGTGCGTCCTAACAAACTGGACCACCACATCATGTACCAGTTGTACCAAATGGCGCGTATGATATTTTATGACGTGCGGGCTTTCGCAAAAGTTGATTCGGACGTGTGTGCGCGTCGAAATCAACCCGTATGAGTAAAAGTTTTCCCTTATCGACATTTTGCAAAAAAAATTATTAGTTGGTGTACGCTCGTCGAAATACGAAAAAACTTGTGCCATTGGATTCGTGGTATCACGATGGTCCTGTGACCCAAGTTTCACGCGATTCCGAGAGTTGACCAAGTCGCCAATTTGCGGGACCCACTGTTGACTTGATTGGCAAAATTTTTATTGGCTCACTAGAATCCAAAATGGGACATACCATTGAGTTTGTACCAGCGTTTAGGATTTGTTTGACCTATAATTTTTCTAATTTAGAGACCTTTGACCCTGACACGGATTTTAAGTACAAGTTTGCCACATGTGGACCCTACTTTGACCCAAAATTATTATTTTGCCCCTGTGTCCAAATTGGACGAAAGGGTAGGGTTTTTTGGCTATCACACTGATTCTGGAGACGTTGGTAATATTTATTTTATCATCCGGAGATGTTCATTCAGAGCCCCTACTTTTTGGTTCCTTGGGATCATTGTCTGGATATCTATATTACACAGCTTTCTTGCCAAGCAAGTATACCTTGCCATTGTGCTATTTATTTATATTTATTATTAGCACGCATATTTTATGTCGTCCATTTAGTTATTTTATTTTTCTATATAAACTGCGCGTCTAAGAAGGTGCAACGACGGTTGCGTCGCATTTTGTCTCTTATTTATATTATGCATGTCGACCTAGTTTTACGAGACCACCCCATAATATTGAGACATTCTTATATTTAATTGGATGTAACACATTCGTTACATGAGTGTGATTCTCATGTAGGACATGGACTTGCGTTATAGGCTGGCCACCTATACGTATAGGATGTGCGACATATAGGAAATAACTGTTGATAAAAATGCATGTTAGGAGACTCAGCAGTTATTAGTGGTATCACCGTTGCATGGATATGACATGGATAGATCATGGGGTGAGGAGAACAATAAGTAGGTATATATATGGGCTCAATTACACTTTTTCTTTTGTAACCCGTATGCTCCGTCGGAGATGCGTGGTCTGATGACCCTTATATTATATTATTTATAGGCGGCCTCTGACGATCGAAATACGTTATGCTTTTTAGGCCCCTGACTCTCCAAGAGATTCATAAAAATCCCATTTTTAGCCAGATAGCCCATGCGTTGGAAAATTATTCTCAAAAGTGCATTTTACATAGACGGTTAGGTGACCATGTTTGATATTTATTTTCAATACTATATTGGCATACTTTTAGGTATCTTGTTACGTCCCTCTGAGGACATGGTCCTTTTCCAGGTATAGATGAGCAGGATTATCCGCAGGAGTACGGACCCAGACCTGACACTTCATTCTCTATTGAGGTTTACCTTCTGAGTACCAGTGATTATTTTATTGCTGATGGATATATTAGTTGCAGTTTCTTTTATTTGAAATTTATCTTATATTGGAGTTTTGACCTCCTCTATCATTTTAGTTTTTGATATAGTTGATGGATAGTGGATTTGTCTCCACCCGACTATTATTCTTTGATACTTCGTACTTGGGATATTTAGCTATCTATTTTGATATTCCTTTACTTATGCTTGTGGATGAGATATAGATGCTTATGACTTGTGTTGACAATATATGTTTCACTTGTGAATTAATATTCATATTATAGAGTACGTATGTGTTGTAATTTTTTAACATATTGGAGTTATCATATACATATAGCTGGCATTTTATGTATTCCTAGTCCTACGTATTTGGGACTAGGACATGACACAAGCCCAGGAAACTATGCATTTCCGATATTATCTTTGGAACTGGCTAGTTCTCTACTGCTTTTATCTTCTGGGATCAACTGACACTCCTGCTCCAGAAATAATGTGTCCAAGAAAGGATATGCGATCCAGCCAAAACTCACACATACTAAGCTTTCCATATAACTAGTGCTCCATTAAAGTCTGCAGAACTATCCTGAGATGTTCTTCATGCTCCTCCTCATTACAAGAATATACCTGGATGTCATTGATGAATACTACCATAAATTGGTCTAAGTAAGGCATGAAAATATGATTTATCAAGTCCATGAATATCGCTGGAGCATTAGTCAGTCTGAATGACATAACTAAGCATTCGTAATGTCCATATTGAGACCTATATGCTATCTTCAGTATATCCTGCTCCCGGACTCGTACCTGATGATATCCTGATCGTAAATTTATCTTAGAGAAGACTCTTTCTCCACTTAATTGGTCAAACAAATTATCAATCCTTGGTAATGGGTACTTGTTCATCACTGTTACTGTATTCAACCACCTGTAATCCATACACAACCGTGTCGATCCATCCTTCTTCTTCACCAATACTGCTGGTGCTCCCCACGGTGATACACTGGTCCGAATAAACTTTTTTGCCTTCTGTTTTTCCATGTATTGATATAACTGATCAAGTTTTGATGGTGATATTGGATACACCTTCTGAGATACCGGTTCTGCTCCTGGCATCAACTCTATACAGAACTCTACCGCTCTAACTGGGGGTAATACGGGACGATCGTTGGAAAAGACATCCATGAACTCTTCAACTATCTTGGGCATCGTATTTGCTTCCTTTGCTGCTATTGTGACTCCTTCCTTATGCTGGTCGCTTGCTATTATGCTAAAGACAAACTCTTCTAGACCAGAAATTCTAAATAATACTCTACCCTCACGACAGCCTATCGTTGCATGACTGTCTATCAACTAGTCCATGCCTAAGATAACGTCAAAGTTACCCATAGGAAACTTGATTAACTTTCAGGATAATAAATTCCCATATATTATGACTGGACATGCTAGGCACACCCTACTAACTTCTATAATCCCATTACCAGTAAGTATATTCAGCCTCGCTGGCAATGCCTCAAACTTCAATCTAATATGTGTCGCATATTATGCTGATATAAATGAGTACGAAGCTCCAGAATCAAATAAAGCTATGGAAGGAAAGGTTGTAACAAAAATATTACCTTCCACTACGTCGCCCGATGCCATAGCTTCCTTTAAAGACAAGGTTAGTGCCTGTCCTTGGCCTTATTGAGCTCCCTGCTGCTGTCTTCCTTGTTACCGTAGTTACGGCCCCAACTAATTCTGCTATTGCTGCCTATAAAGCTAGGCCTGCATCGGCAACTGATGTTGTGCCAATGGTCATGCTGCTACTGTTGGTCCTCCTTGTTGTACTCCCTTTGGAGTTGGCAATACAGAAAATTGTTGTACTGGCCCTCTTAGCCTCAGCATCAATGGGCACGGGGCAATCTTGTGATCAATGCTCCCACATCTCAAACATAGTCTGTTAGCTGTCCGACAAATATCCCAGGTATGACCTCTTTTGCCACAGTAGGTACAACCTGTCGGCGCTTTCCGTCGTTGTTGCTGTTGTTGCTGCCTCAACTGTTATTGCTGAGTTGGTACTGTCACTGTTGGAACTGCCGTCCTTCTGGCGCTGAATCATTTATATAAATACCAGGTGATGGTACTGAAGTTTGGGGTACTGGGCCACCCTCATTGTTCTGTCCATGAGGCCTCTTTCGATCGACTCTTATTAACGCCATCCTTTGAGAAGTAGTCTCGACCCTCTTGGCTGCTATCAATAGCGCCTCGAAGGTCTGGTAGTCGTACACCTCTACCATATGCAAGATCTTTAAGTGAGGTCCCTGCTGGAACCTCATTGCTCTCTCCAACTCTATTGCCACCATAGTTGAAGTAAATCTGCTAAGTCGGCAGAACTCTGCCGCATTGCCGTCTACTATCCTTCTTGCTTTCTTGAGGTTAATAAAACTTTGCTGCAACTTACACTGATCCATAATCCCAAAGTACTTTGTCCTGAATCGGGTCCTAAAATCCTCACCTTAAATAGGATGCCTTAGTCCTACCTCCATCGTAGCCCACCTATCTCTCGGCAGATCTTAGAGTTGTAGGAGAACCAAGTCCACTTGTTCCTCGACCAAAACTTTAGCCGCTGTCAGAATGGTCACAATAGCCTGGAGCAAATTGTTTGTCGTGATTACATCCACCGTGCTATTGAAATATCTTGGGTTCAGTCTGAAAAATCTAACAGATGCCCCAGAATCTGTTCTTCAGTCTCATCCCAGGGCCATCTGCAACGCTTGGTTCAACAAGATATTTTGTTCCTACTTCTGGAGATGTTTTTGCTGATATTGCACCACCGTCTGGTGTTGTTGGGCAGCCAACTATCCATGGATAATCTCTAGCAAAGTCGGGGTATCCAGTATTGCCAGCACTTTGGGAGGTACGAGATACCTGGAACCTGTTGCTTTGTCCCATTCATCGTAGGCTCAACTCGAATCCTTGGCTGAGTTTCTATAGGATTTAGTTCCACTGGTAACTCTGCCTCTCTTGTTGCGGTAGCATCAGAGGAAGGAGAAGCCCTAAACAAGAGCACAAGAAATATCAAGAACAGGACGAGAAGGAACAATGAAGCAATCAATCTGAAGAATTTAAGCTGAGTATCGAAGAGGACGAATTCAGAATTTTAAGAGGGATCAAGTTTGATTGAGACTCCTATGACTATGACACCCCCACAAGTCTGAAGAATAGACCAGCATAGCCACCACTTAAACCTTTTCACGCCCAAATACCAGAATATGGAGATGAACATGGCCAGCTACCCCGTATAAGGTACTATACGTTGTACGACAATCACGTCTGTAAAAGATAAGGGGGTGCATGCTACAATCAAGTCTTCTATGGTCAAGAACTTTTATATCTGAATCATTCAAACAAGAAACATTAAGCATAGAGCATATATAATAAGCAATAAGGCATCCCAAACGCTTTCTCAAAATGTTCTGGAGTCCAATTATGCAAAAATAAGAAGTTGGAAGAATAACAAAAGTAAATGACAGTGATTCAGCTGCAGTCTAACTTAATACAATTATCTAAGAAAAACTAATGTCCAGATGAGCTGACTAATAGGTGCCGGTGGCTAAATGCCAAAAAGAAGTAAATGTGCAAGACGAGCAGGGTAAAAGAAAATCTACTCACTATCCCCTGCGACCATATTTCTGGTACGTACCATTAGTTGGGGAAAAGTATGCTGGATCCTCAAGTGTTGGCTCGAAACCTGGCCATGCAAGACCAGTGAGGTTAGACCCTAAATAGCAAGTACCATAAAGGAAGCACGAAAAGGAGAAACAAAAACCAAAAAAAAATATATAATAATACATAGGTTCTGTATTGTAACTTAGGTCCGTGGCATATCCTAGTACGAAAGCTCAACCCTATAACCAAACAAGGACAAGGGTTGAACCATCACAGTATGATAGTCTACTTTCCTAGGCAACTAGCTGAATAATACAATCACAACCAATTCCATTTCTTATATAGACCAATTATTTGTACGTCTTACTATTTTGTGGAGTCTGAGGTTATCTCAGAATAAAGCATAAATAAGTATCCTTAGATCATGCCAGTGTCGAACATGAGCTAACCGAACCAATATAATAAAACAGGCACTTGCAGGATGCATAAGTCTTCCGTATGGCCACTGCTGTAAAAATACGGTATTAGCGGTTCCAGTGTTTCTATATTGAAATAGTGGCTCGAAATAATAATAATAGTCAGATACTACACTCCACTAAGGCAGATGATATACAGTATCTGTGGTAGCCAGCCCACAGCGCACTTCGAATAAATCTTTGTGGGAAGGTTTGTTGGCATGATCTCGGGATACCGTTTCCTCCAATGTTACTATCACTTTTAGTTACCTAATTAGCCTTATGTTGTGTTTGAAATCTCAAGGTATGGTCACATGAGAATTTTTCTTAAGATGTCATACAAAGTATGGACACGCTAGATACGAATTCATGGAAGTCAAATAAGGATTCACCCAAGCGTATATGCAATATTTATACAATCAATATCCTAGTCACGCTTTGGTAGTTTGGCTCGCTTATTTTGCCTGTATTGGGAAAATAATGTATATTTATAATATCAAGAGTTCAGGGATTTGGTGGCATTCTCGATGCATAATCCAAATATAATAACTTAACATATGACAGGATGTGTCGCTCCTCGGCGAACATTTAATCATGAATAATAGCCAGGTAATAGTGGTATCAGCACAGATACAATATTCGAGTCCAATTATTAATTATACATTAGGTCACATAAATCAAGAAGACATTCAATCAAAAGAAGCAAGACCGTATGGGTCTCTAGGCCGCATGGAAAAATTAGGCCGCATGACAATCCTGGCAGTATAAAAAGTTAGGCTGCATGAAGAGCAGCATGAAAAGTCAGGCCGCATGAAAAGTTAGACAACATAAAAAGTCAGGCTGCATGAGGTTCAATGCCACATGAAGTCAATTTGCATGGAGTTCCCAGCCACATGGAGTTCTCTAGGACTTAACAAAAATTTTATTCATTTAGTGAATGAAAGCACAAGGTGTTCAAGGATACTATGCAAATCAGCAGTCATGCGTCCAACAAGATGGACACATATTGTCAGTATGCGACAAGAGTTTAGGCGGCATAACCCTCTCGGGCCGTACGACACTCTCAACCGCATATCTTGATAGCAGCATGAAGACTTTGACTTCTCCAACACCAGGTACAGCCATGGCAAAAAAGCTCCAAAAATTAAAATCTTGCTTTGCTCATAAAATTCTCAAAAACTTGTTTTCAAAGACACAAGTTTAATAGATAAAAACTAAGAAAAACTTATAAAACTCAATAAAACCCTAAGTTAGAAATATAGATCTACTCAAAACCACCCATAAAAACAGAAAACTCCAAGAACTAAAAGTCTTAGAAACACATAATAAACATAATAGAACAATAATATGGAGGATTTCTCCATTTCTTATGCAAGGTGTACTTGCCTATGAAAATGGGAAGAAAAAGCTAAAGAAATAGGGTTGAACCAAAGGTTCTCATGAGTTGAACCAACCCACAAAAGAAACCATGAGCAAGGTTAAACCAAAGAATGGGTCTAGTCTCTATGCACATAAAACCATACTAAAATTAAAAATAAGTTCCAAATACGTATAACGAAAACGGGGAGTGACAACAACATACAATCTAGCAGCGAATGGATTACCGGAAGCATTCAATAAAATAATTATCAAGTTGCTCAAGAAGTTTATTTTATCTAAAAATACGATTAGAACGAGAAACTTGGTGAATATCTTTGGACCTACCGCACAATGATCCAGACCCCAATTGGATGTACGTGATTCTCTTTGGTTTATGGGAGTGAAGTGGTTCTTCCCCTAGAAATCTAAGTCCCCTCTCTCCGGATAGCCCCCGCCAACCAGCTAACAATGGAAGATAACCCTCGTCTGCAGTTACAAGAGTTGGAAGAACTATACGAGAAGCGTCTTCAAGCTTAACAATGCATTGAGTTGTATCAAGCATGTATTTTTAAAGCCTTCAACAAAAAGGTGAAGAAAAGGGTATTTCAAGCTAGTGACCTCGTCTTAGCAGTAAGAAGGCTGATGGTCATGATACACAAGATGTCTGGAAAATTCTAATCTCAGTGGGAAGAACCTTTCGTCGTTGAGTCGGTATATTCTAATGGTGCATACAGGCTTACAAAATCTAATAGAGATTTGCTGATGATGCCCATCAATGGCAAATTATTAAAAAAATATTACGTCTAAGCCATAGCTGGAGTCCTCTTAAAAATATACAGTGTTTATATTCTTATAAATATATTATCCATTTTCAAGAGTCTTGAATACGATATGAATAATAGATCCACTCGTCAGAACAAATAGGAATTCTCTACATTCTCCAGTACTACTAGACCTAGTAATCTCCCCTACGAGAGAAAGTAAAACTCTTATTACTTTGAGCTATTGTTTGTATCCTGCCCTGGATACGTTACGGACAATAGAGCCTCTAAAATTCCCCAGTGGAACAAATACTCGGATCCTATGAAACGTGCTCATTGAGATCACCAAAAATAAAATTTCCCTATGTAAATCATATTCTTAGAGCCCAGCCATTCTAAGGATCTCTTATTTTTAATCCCTAGCCAGGTTACAGATACTCTAAAATATTTCTGTCCTAGCTAAGATGGAGTATTCCCCAGCAGTAGTTCATATCCATAATACGTCTAAACTATTTTATTTTATATCCTCTCCCAGTAGAGTAAATATGTCAGTAGGGCCCTGTTGCTCTCAAGAATTCTTATCCCCAAGAACAAGTCGACTCTCAGGCAGAGTTTACTATGTTATCCAAAAAATGATCATGTCCATATTATCTCTGATTTATTTTTCCATAAAAGTTTGATTCCATACAGAAGTTTATTTCTGCCATATCCATATCATCTCTGAGCAGACACATATTGGGGTATCGGGATCAGAGTGCCATATCTACATTACCTCTGAGCAAATATATGTCAGATTATTCACTATTATGTCCACATTAGCTCTAATAGGTTTAGTCCTCCTAACTTATTATCCATACTTATTTCTTAGTATGTCCTACATAATAAATCCACATATCCCTAGAGGATACGTAACTAAAAAAGTTTGCCATGTCCATAATACCTCTGAATTACTTTTTCACAAAAGTTTGATTCCCCACATAAGTTTATTTCTGCCATGTCCATATCACCTTTGAGAAGATACATATTAGGATATCAGGATAAGAGTTTTCCATATCCACATTACCTCTAAGCAAATATCTGTCAGACTATTCACTATTATGTCAATATTACCTCTTAGTATCTATACTTATTAGTAATAGTGTTAGTCCTTTTAACTTATTCTTAAAATTATTTCTTAGTTTGTCCTAGTTAATAAGTGCACATATCCCTAGAGGATACATAACTGAAAAAGTTTGCCATGTCTATATTACCTCTGAGCAAACATGTTGTATCGACTGTTAGCTATCACGTCCACATTACCTCTGATAGTATTAGTTTATTAACCTTATTATCCATACCTAACTGTGGGTACGCCATGGATAGTAGGTCCACTAAACATTTCCTGGTAGAATCTTTTCCTTCACATAATAAAATATTTCACAATCAGTCATATATTCACAGAACTGAGAATATTGGCAACAAAAGGTGTTCTTCGTTTCTTAAGTAAAAGAAAAAGAAGATACATTATTTGTAACATCAAAAAGATAGAAGAATTTTCTCATAAGAAAAGAAAAAAATTATTGCCGAGGCTCATGTATATTGGCACAGAGTTAAGCGATTCTACGGCTCAAAAAGTCTATTTTAGCTTGAATGATGTTTGCCATTACAAGTATTGAAAGAACTCGGTTGAACAACAAAGAAAAGAAGTACACATAAATCCTAGACAGAAGATCTAAGTACAATATTTAGATGATGGGGAATGTGACGATGGAGATAAAGTACTGTAGCGACTCATTTACTCCGTTGACGGTCCGACGAGGGAATGAGAATGCACTCTTCCATTTTCTCTCTCCTAAGCTTGTGTGCACGTATGTTGCTAGCTGAGGGTTTATAGGGTATGCTATCCTACTATTTATAGCTATCATGCTAAAGAACTACATGTGCGCATATGCCTCTGTTTGGTGTCCGCATGAGGCTCCTTCAACAGAATATTGTTGCAACTGTAGATGCATACTACGGGCGTGCTGCTATGTGACCTCGGTTGGGATATATAGTTGATAATATTTTAAAAAAATTCAACTATGTTTTGTGCGTGACTTGGTCTACTGGACACGTAGTCAACACTTATTGTGTAAAGATCTTTTTGGTTATAACAGAATGATCTTGCAAGCTAAGGGCAGTATAACATCTTGGACGCGTAACGTCTTGGCCATATATGTGCTCTCGTTTGGATTAGGTCATCTGGACACATTGGCCGCATGATGACGAGGTCGCATAGACTCAAGACCATGTACGAGTGACCACGTGGCACGGCTCGTCTGACAGGGTCATCAATGCATTGATGTGACTTTTTATCTTTTTATGTGCCACCTTTTATGAATCTCAAAGTCATGTCAGAACTTCATGTCAGGTAATTAATGTTGTGTTAGAGGTCATTTGTGGATCTCAACTCCTTAATTTTCGGTTCCTCATATGTAGCTTATCTGCGACCTGCATTTGTTTTGAGAGTGCATGGTCTCTATGCGGCCTGCATGACTTCATATTTTTTAAGCTTATACAAGACCACCTTCAAAGTTTTCAAAGTTACAATATTAAAATACTTTGAATAAGAAGCATGGTCGAGCACATTCGATCGCATGGTTGATATTTTTTATAGACATATTATCGTATAAACGCTTCTGCCAAGTTGTAAGATCTTCATTAAGTGAGAATATTTGGCTCGATCTCCAAAGAAATTTCTTGGGATTCTGACTCGTTTGTTGACACGGAGTCTGAGGCACTGGTTCAGAGGGGATAAAGTGGCTCAACAACCAAGGAGTTGTCGTCATCTCCTACTGTTACTTGGATCAAGATGGATCGGGACCCAAAATGACTGTCAACTTTATCCTGATCCATATAGTCTCCCCTATATAAGGGTGTCTTAGGAGAGAGAAAATTTCTTTTACAAAATTCATAAGTCCTTTCTTCTAATCTTCTTTATTGCTGCAATGGCTCCCCCCAAAGCTTCCTTCTCCACTAACGCTGCCAAGAAGGCTCCTAAGGGAATAGGCAAAGGCAAGGGGAAGGGTCGCCCTGTTAAGGAATACCCTCCTCCTATTCTTGTCGACGTTCAGCCATCGATTAAGGGTAGGTCCTTTGGGGAAGCCAAAGTCAGGTTCAAAACACAGAGACACATGTGCAGAGTTGGATGCATGGATGAGTCTATACACTAATTTCTTGCTGCCACATGGGTAGCCCAGTCACATGGGCAACCCAGCCATATGAACAACTCGGCCACATGGGTAACCCAGTTGCATGAACAACTCGGTCGCATGGTTAACCCGACCGCATTGAATAACTCTGCTGCATGGGTGACCCAGCCGCATGAGCAACTATACCGCATGGGTAACCTAGCCTAATGAGCAACTCACTTAGAAATTGATAAGTTCTCTCAATGATTTTGATCAAACTCCTTTGTAATTTTGTAGTGACTTTACCCTCTGCACCCTCCGACGAACTCATCCTCGGTCACAACCTACTTCCCTTGAACATGAACCCTGGAGACTTGGTTGCGACCATCAAGATTTAGATTGACAAAGAACTCCCTCCTGAGCGTCAATAGAAGATTGCTGAATAGACTGCTTCCTTCTTGTTTAGCCAAATAAACTCGGAGAAGATTCCCACTGGAGACGGTCAACGCTTCTTTAAGAAGACGTACTTCTTGTTCGGGGATGCGCTTTAGGCTTCTCAGTCCGAGGTAGGGATGACCAGGGAAAACTTGTCTTTTATCTTCCGTGGGATGGAGATGTCTTTTCCTTCCTTTGAATGTCATCTGCCTTTATCGGACCTGAAGGTGATGATGGGTCCATGATAGATGGGCTAGAACTTGACCCCTAAGCAAAAGTGGCCCTTATTGGCAACGTCCATTGTAGGGTCAGAAAGAACAAAGGCGAGTTTTACAGTGCGAAGGAGTTATCCTCGTACTCCTTGCTTGGACTGAATCTTGGCCCCGTCAAAAGAGAATTGGGACTGAACCTTAGTATATATGCGGCAACCACTTTTCTTTATCAGGTTCTGAAGAAGGGATCTTACCCTACGGGATAGTTGCTGGCCCCCAGTTGGGCACATTATAGCCTCTCCTGGTGTCGCCTGACCTTATGGATTCTGAAGAAGTATGAGCGGGAGCTCAGGGCCGCCTACTTATTTTTTCTATAAGGGGTATGTGTTACGGTCTATAGATGAACCGACCCCTATTTGTCGCTTTGATGGAGTTATACAACTGTCGCACAGGAACTTTCTTTTTGCCTGGCAGCGAGATAGTCTGGCCTTGCGTGAGATGCATGTCGTCTCAAAACTCCCTTGGGGCAAAATATCCTATGAAGAGTACACTTCGAGCAATAAAAAACTCGGAGAGTTAGAGGCAGAGAATCCGGGGATCCTGTCGGTATACCAGAAATTATTATACTGTCATAATATTTGTCAGCAATTGTCGAAGAAGAAGTCTTCTGAGGGGTCTTTTCCTCATATCATGACTTGGAATCACTATCTCTTTCCAGAACAAAAAGAGTCCACTAGAGTTCATATCTGGAAGCCACGATACCAACATGAAGTGGCTGATTTAATTCATGCGCAAAGGGAACTAGCTGCGGAGGGTGAGGAAGTTGAGGGTTCCTCGGAGGAAGGGGATGAACCCCTTGACGAGATGGATGACCTCGTAGAGAAGCTCAGCTATTTCTATATGGACACCCACAAGCTGTCTACCAAGGCTGTATTGGCGGGATATTTGATGCTTTTGTTGCATAACAGCATAGTCCCGGGCGGTTCTGGGATAATAGAGAGGATCAGTCGTACCCTCATCCTTCCGACCGTGAAGTTGGCTTTCGGCCATAACCTGGCACTTCTACCATGTATGGTTTGTTGTATCCATCGTAGTCTCTATAATTTTGGTAAGAAGGTGGAGGACCATTGTAGAAGCATAAAAAATACGCTGGAAGGATCTACGCAGCCTCTTGATGCAGAGTAGCATAAACAGGGGCCTTCAGAGCCATCAAGCGTACAACAGAGCTTTTTCCACTAAAACACAGCGTGAAAGAATAAGCTCAAAGGACCATCCGCGTAAGTGCAGTACGTACAGGCCGCTCCAGCGTAAACAGAGTTCTTCATCGCCTCTATGGCGTAAAACTCATCCGCTCTCAAAGCAGCGTTAAAGCGTACGAGGAACGCTTCGTCTTCCCCGAAATGAACCTGTCAAGTCACGCAGTGAATCTGACCTCTGACTCCTAACAAAAAGTGCTGCACGGCTATCCAAACGATGGCTGGAAATGATGGCAGACCCCTCGGGACGCGCCCCACAGTATGATGGCGGATCTTTGCATTTAATGCAGAAGATTTGGTTAAAACATCACCGAACCATCGTTTACTGAAGTCCCCTCAGCGTAAAACGCTCTTTCGCGTACAAGGGAATACGCTGCCTTATTTTACACAGGCAAACATGAGATGTTTTACGCTCTGCAGTAAACAAACCGCCTACCACGTCAAAAGCTGCACTTCGTACGGGACTCGAGGCACGTCTCCACATCTAATTGCACAGAGCAGTGACAGTTTCTCTCAAGGCACGTCTCTGCGACGGATGCACAGAAGGGCTGCAGACCTTCAAAATACGCCTCCGTATTTAATGCATAAGATGGTGGCAAATCTCTGTAAGAGATTTGATTATATCTTCAAAAGCCGTAATTTCGGCTAAGATGTCCACATCAGCACTCTAGCACGGTACGCAGCGACTTCTACGCCCATTCAGGATCTGTGCTCACGCGGCTTCTACGCCCACTCAGTCTCTACGACCACTCGGCCTCTACGACTATTCGGCTTCTATGCCTATTCGGCTTCTATGCCTATTCGGCTTCTACGCCTGTTCGGCTTCTACGCCTGTTCGGCTTCTATGCCTATTCGGCTTCTATGCCAGGGTGACAGTCATTTGGCTTCTATGCCAACCTCTTCTACACAAGGGATACCTACCTACGTGGCTTCTACGCCGTGATCTTTGCAGCAAATATACGCATTTTGTCCCCTTAGTTGGACACGCGTCACATGCTCACTCAAAAGGTCATCTATACGCAGGCATTGGTTATCTTAACCGTTGTGTAAAGGGGTGCTGTACTTCCCACTCCTCGGTTTTTACACCGATGGAGTGGTCACTGTCACCAAAACTCTATAAATAGAGACCCCTATCAATGGGGAACAAGGTCGAAAAAACGAACAAGGTCGACAAATTGGAGGGTCGGAAACTTGGTTAAGAAAAACCAATACCAGATCAAAAGGTCAAGAGAGAGAGAGAGAGACCGGAGCTCAGGCAAAGAGCAGGGATCGACGACTTTGGCATCGTGCATCCACCCTCTCCTGCAACCTTCGAAGCTGCTACCTGTCTTCTACAGCACCTCTTCAACATCGTGTGGTCCAAGGGCTAAAGTGATCGACTGCAGATCAGACACCTATAGCAATTTATACCCAGATTAAATAAATTGTACTCCTACATCCTCGTATAGGATTACATTGTACAAGTTTGTTTGTAAACCAAAGGGCGCAAGTTTCGCATAAACCCTGTCATTGAAATACACTTTCATTCTTTCGTTTAATACCACAAACAACCATCCTGGTCAAGGACATTTCAACAGGGTCGATCTTTCTTACCATTATTTGATGGATTGGCTGTAACCTCCGATTTCCAAATTCCCAAAATATTTAGATTTTTAAATTATTTTAAAAATATCAAGTTTATAAAATATTTTCTCCTTGAAATTTTATTTGATTTTTAAACAATGTTTGATTGTAGAAGGTTATTTAAAAATCTTTTATAAAAATCATTTTTTCTAAATGTCGATGTATTACAAAATAAATAAATAAATAATAATATATATATTTTTCTAGTTTCAAATGTTTATTGGCTTGAAATCATAAAAATTATTTATTTGATGAAATTATTATAGGACTAGTTGTTTTCATAATAAAATTTCATATCCATTTTGGAATAGTAAATAAACAAATTACATATTTTTTAGGATTTTGCAAAATGAGGTTAATTAGTAGCTAATTTAATCAGTTAGCCTTTGAAAGCCTCCTAAAAACATTTCTTAAATTTCTTTCCTATTTAATTTACCCGTTTACCGTCTCATTCACACCCTCATTTTTCCACATGAAAAACCCGTTTAATTATGATCTGGGCCATTCATTATTGGGCCAACCCGCACCGTTTAGCCCACAACTCTTTCCCTATTTAAGTCCCTCATCACAACTCCCTAGAAACCCTAGCTAGCCCTCACAAATCCCCACAAAGCCAAAGCCACCACCATTTTGTGTGCCCGTGTCCGTGTGTCCAGCATCACCGTGTCAGCCGTGATGGCCTCGGGTCCGACCCCGGGTGTCCCATCGTATCCATTCATTTTCTATGTCCGGTTACAATATTACAACCAGATTTCCTGTGTCCAACACCCGGACACGTCCACAGTTCATTCAAACCCCTGTGTCCAACACCCGGACACGCCCGCAGTACAACGAACCCATCGTGTCCAGCCGACACGATGCACCCCGACACACCCAAAACCTAACCCTAACCTAACTCCGACGAGGGCCGGTGGCCGCCCAGATCTCGATCGCCGCCCGGAGCCATCGTCGCCGCCGCTGAAGCCGAGCACCGCCGCCGCAGAAGATCCGCCGCCCTCGAGTTCGATTGCCGCCGGCGACTGGACCCCCTCGGCGTCGAGCGCCTGTCGTCGAGCTCGCCGTGGCCGACCAGACGCAGCCGCCTCGAAGCCGCCGCCCCCTCGAACAGAGCGCCTGCCCCTCGATCCAAGTGCCGCCTCGAGTCGAGTTCCCGCCGCTCTCGAAGATTCCGCCGCGGCCCCCTCCACGTCGCCGAGGACACCCGCCGGTGACCGCCTGGGTCTTCGACCGGTTCCTCGAACCCCCGCCGCTCTTGAGTTTCTGCTGCCGCCGTCGAGATGAGCTTCGACCGCCTCCTCGAGACGATCAGATCCGCCGCCGCCTCGAATGAACGCACGCTCGACCACCGCCACCGACGGACTTCCCCGCACCGACGCCCTGCCCGACGGAGCCCCCACCGCGACCTCGCCGGAAAACCCCCCTCGTGAGCCTCTTCTTCCCTCTGTCCCTTACTTCGATTCAGAATCTGTTGTTTGTGTTAATTAGCTAATATAATAGATTAGTTAATTTATAATTAAATTAGTTTAGTTAATATCTGATTAATCAGTTAATTAATTTTTATCTGTTAATTATTTTTACTAGTTAATTAATTTTTATCAGTTAGTTATTTTTAATTAGTTAATTAATTTATAATCAGTTAATTATTTTTTAGTCAGAAGCTATTTAGTAATATAATTAGTTTAGTAATATATGTAATTAGTTTAGTAATTAAAATATAACTAGTTTTATTGTTTATAATGTATGAACCTAGTTATTTATTATGTGTAAAATTTAGTATGTATTAAATATAGGATTTTGATTACGTGAACAACTATAATATTTTTGGGTTATATTATTATTTAAAGAAATAATTACAATAATGAAAATGAGATCAAAATTGTTTAATTGGGCTGGTAACCAATTTTTAATATAGATGTAAAAATATATTGGCTTTTACATAAATTCTAGATTTTTATAAATAAACTTTTATTTGTAATTATTGTTCAAGAATATGCATATACACATGAGTATATATATAATGATATGTAGATGTATAAGTACTTATTTAAATAAATGTTAATACTTGAATATGCATAGTATATAAATACATTAGTAATGTTAATTAAAGATATGTATATTATTTATTTTATTAATAATTAATTGTATAAGTATGTATGTAGGTATTTAATGTATTTGTGTATTGCGTATTTGTGTATGTGTATACAAGTACTAAAATGTAATTTAGCATAAATATTTCTTAGTATATATATATGTTAATGTATATAGTGTATTTCTATTTAGTGTATATATATATATTTTGTATGGGTATATGTTTAATAAAAACGTATTTTGGTATAAAAACGTATATTTGATATATATATATATATATATATATATACTTGTGTACATATAGGGTATGAATATATCTTTATTTAGTGTATATAAATGTATATATTCTTAAATAATGGGTGATGTATATTTTTCATAAATAAAATATATTTCCACTTATGTACATACAGTTATACCTATCTTGTATATACTTTGGAATAACAATATATGTATTATATTTGATCATTAATAATACTACGTTTAATTGGTGAATATACTAGATGACCCTAGTTGACTAGTGCCCTGCCTAACATGGCCCTGAGACCAGTATTGTTGACTGTGTTAGTGTAGCGCCTGATGCAAGTATTGTATTTGATATATTTTTAGGACTGTTGGTTCCTCCAGACGATACTCTGGGACAGGACATTGGTTTTACCAGCTAAGGACCCAAGGTAAGTACATTCTCTGATTAGTTTCTAATTTATGATATCTCCTATGTTCACTGTATCTAGTGTAAATAACCATGCTCTTGACACGCTGGTTACACGGATTGGTATACACGGATCTCGTCATGAGATGTTATTCCTTATTCATGGTGTAGCTTGTACAAGACTTGTTTTCTTGTTATCTTGTGCATGTACAGACACTGATTCCCGGGGAGATTTGCTACCTCCCTAGGGAATCCCGTGCCATAGCGTACCATGATTGGATCTACTATACCAGTCGGGGGTGGGGAGTATTTTAGTGTAGATATGTGATCATACCCAACTTTTCATGCATCATAGCTCACCCCACGTCTCACGTCGGGTGCGGCCTGACCATCTCCGTGCCTCATAGCTGTTACGTGTGATTAGCCTAACGTCTACATGCATCATAGCTAACCAACGGTTAGCCTGACCTTCATGAATCATAGCTAATCATATGTAACCAGCCTGATCATGTTCCCAAGCCGATCACATGTTAAAGCTAGTACTCACACACTTAGTCATAGGATTTTTGCTTATTGACATATTGTTCCTTTCCTGCATTTACTTACAGTATTTCCAGTATTTCTTTCGTGTACATTTCTCGTACCTATACATGCGTCTGGTATGTTTCCATCTAGAACTGCTACATAGTTTATGTCATTTATATAGAACTGCTATTTAGAGATGTACTTTGCTCCTTCCTGACTGGAAAATATTTTTCCAGACTGTGACCTTAGTGGACTTGTTTCTGACACTTGGAGATTGGTTGTTACTGATTACAGGTATGATTGTTTTATCATTAGTCTTGTGTTGTATTCTTTTGTTTCTTCAAATTCTTATCGTGCTGTAATTGTGATTGAGTATGTTGTTCATCTTTATAATGTTATCCGTGTCTCCTTATGGAGTTGGATACTAGGGTGAGATTATTTAGATAGTACTTGACCTAGACAGCGTTCTACCGCCGATGCTGCGGCGTAGGCTGGACGTACCCACGCACTCGTGCCCCTAAACCCGGTGCGGGTCGTGACACGTTTTTAGTGGTGGCCCATGCAGGTCAGACTTCGCGAGTTGTGCGATGTCGTAGTAGTGTGGCATCCTTGTTATACTACTGCGTGCCTGCGATAGGATCTAGGACATAGGATACTAGGACAAGAGCGAATACTCAATCATAATTTCTTGAGAGATTCCTGGGACGACCCCTTGAGAATCTTATTATAATTTCTAATTTAAATCTTTTTCTTGTTTCCGACCGCTCTCGCTTGTTGTTACTGAACTTGATTCTTGTTGAGCAGTTATTAAATTAAATTCTTG
Organism: Iris macrosiphon; assembly: GCA_036927795.1. Taxonomy (NCBI): domain Eukaryota; kingdom Viridiplantae; phylum Streptophyta; class Magnoliopsida; order Asparagales; family Iridaceae; genus Iris; species Iris macrosiphon. The sequence continues at coordinate 85,563,913 of JAYESA010000008.1, forward strand.
GTATCATTGTTGAGTTTGATTCTTGTTGACCAGTTGTTAACTTTAATTCCTGGTATCGTTGTTGAGTTGATTTCAAATTGAGATGAATTTTACGGACTAAAATTTACGGTATCGTCTGATGACATATATTGATGAGGACAGTGAGAAAGGTAAAAACGTCTACTTTGGTTATGGAACCTAGAGTTTATCGCAGCCATATTAGCTGTCATGACGGGAACGTAGGAACCTAACTTGGATGTACATACTTTAGTTATGAGATTTAGAGTTTCTCGCAGCCATACCGGTTGGCGTGGCGAGGATTCTAGATGACATGATTATAGGGTTGTATACCTTAGTTACGGAACCTGTCGTTTATCGCATCTATGCTTACTGGCGTGGCGAGGATTCTGTGTGTCATGATTTCTGGCAGACGTGTATGATTATCAGGTTGTATCTTAAATTGGTTCTTAAAGTATCATCTCAAGACTTATCTATTTCTGTTATTCCAGGACTTTGTTCCATCGCTTCTTTTCTTTACTAGCAGTAAAGATACCTTCCGTCCTTGATCCAGTTCCTTTTGAGCTTATTTTCTTTGAGGATTCCTTGTTAGTATGATAATTAGTGACTTATAATTTTGTTGGTGTCTTATATTAGTATTGACTGTGTTGCCAGTAAGTTGTAAGTGTTTCTTAGTTGGACATGTGAGCAGTAGGCTTTAATCAAGAGTTAGCCCTTAGCATAGTACCTTGTACCAATGATTCTAGGATAAGTGTCATTATAGTACTGTGAGTAGAAGGAGAGTATAGAGTATCAGTGATAGTTCAAGAGTTAGTATCAGAGCCAACATACCCGTCCTGGAAAATCATGGTTTTATAATTAAGTGATCTATGTAAACAATTAGATATCGAGGAATTGTGTTAAGGATTAATGGAGCATGACGTCCAATCTGATGATTGATATCGGGCGTGTTAAAGGTAAAGAAATATATACGCATAAAGAGTTAATGAGGTGTCATGAGTGGAGAAATATCGAAATTGGTAATGAAAATGGAGAGGCGTATCACAGATCAGTTTAACAGGCTGTAAAAGGTTAAAGGGAAATACCTATACATCAATCGAGATGAAGAACCATATACATGCCCAGGAGAGTAAAGAAACATGAGTATTATAGAAGGTACAGGTAAACATGAGTTCTAATAAGCTTGATGAGATAATTCATTAATGAGGCTAGTAATATAATACCAAGAGTGCCAATGATTATATATCAAGGATTATTGAAAATGGTGCTAGTAACAGTAAGCACTCGGTGTGATGATAATTAGAGGATATACCAGTTGACATAAATTGAAATCATGAAAGAAAATATGTGTGATGATAACTTAAATCATTGGAGGTAATAGTGCAAGTGATTCGGGCAGTACAATCTTAGTACACAGTTATAGACCCTAGATGTTTTGAGTGCACCTTGAGTATCAGAGACCGTGAGCACTGATATGTATATTTGTGGATTTATAAATTAAAGGGGAGAAATAAAATTTTATTTTGAGAATTATTGAGGAGTTGAGATTGTGTCATTAAAATTTTTGAGGATTTCAATATTGATTCAATAAACATGGTCAAGACTACAAATATTTAGAAGTGATTAAAATTTTATTTCGATGTTGAGTATCTGACTTTGAGGAGGTAAATGCAATTTATTTTAAGTTGGTCGAGAAGTTAAGCCTTGATGATTATTTTGAGGATAAATTTTATGAGAAATATGAATATATTAGTGTATGATAGATGATATACATGTGTAAGGATCTGTTGACTTGAGCATGATCGAGATGGCATCGCAGACTGACTTGGGTGTCCATCTAAAATTGTATTGGAAAGAGCAGTACTTAGTATGGTGTTACATTTGGTGTGCACTGGAGTGATGAGAACAAATAGTATGGACAATTGTAGTAGGAACGGAAACTGACAGAGAGTATGGTACTAAAGAGATAGAGGTATCCACTTGGATGCATTATTGAATCATGGTTATATTAGAGATTCTTGGCATCAGATTTTGGTATTAATAAACAGGTGTGCAATATGGATATATTCATGGATCTTGTGGATTAATGATTTGTTGATAGGAGTACCAGTGTACAGGAATAGGAATTAGATAGTGCATGTGTTAGAGTTAAGTGTATGCTAGAGATAGGAGATACCACAAGAAATATGTTAGCGGGTTCCTTCTTTTCTCATGTTGTTTTCGTCTTCTGATTGATTGATTCCCTAGTACCGTGGTTTGTATTCGTGATTTACTTGTTAGAATATAGCTAATAGTACACCCTGACAGAGACTGCAGTACCATTACAAAAGACACATGACCAATATATTTTCTTAGATTGCATGGCTGTAGGTAGAATCTTCTTAAACCATGATCATTGGGGTTTGGACCATAGCAAGGATCTATGACAAGGTTATGACTTGACAAAATGGGACAAGATGATTAAAAATTCAAGGATAAGCATTCATGAGTTGATATAACCGAATTGCTGGATCATTGGTTTTACAAGGATCGAGGTATGATTGAAATTTGAGGATAAATGCTAATTTAAATAAAGGATTAAAAATTTATCATGGCAGAATTGATGATTGTTAATTTCCGGAAGGTTGATTATGATATAATTTATCATTAAAATTTAAGGAAAATTTGGAAAATTATCATTATATATATTTGATTGCAATATAGAAATTTAAAATTTTTATATTGCGGACGTTACATTTGAAGGATCCATAAGTGTCGCATTATTAAGTATTTTGAGGAAAAAGGAAACTGAAGAATTAGATCATTGATGGATTATTGTTTGGATTCAGATTTTTGGGACGAGATTCAATACATTGATTGAAATTAAAGTTGAGGAACAGATATCAAATTCCGAGTATAAATATTTTAAATTTAAATTCGGGGGAATTGTGAGGAAATAGAAACTGATTTTTGAGGATATTTCAGGAATATAGTAATTTCAAAATTTTTGAAAATTGTGAAACAACAAGGTGGATTATTTCAGGATTATGTGGGTTGTTGAATTTCACTAATTATGGAAAATAATAATGTGTATGAGTAAGCACTACTAGGAGGACTTTAAATTTCGAGGACAAAATTTTTCTAAGGTGGGTAGACTTGTAACCTCCTATTTCCAAATTCCCGAAATATTTAGATTTTTAAATTATTTTAAAAATATCAAGTTTATAAAATATTTTCTCCTTGAAATTTTATTTGATTTTTAAACAATGTTTGATTGTAGAAGGTTATTTAAAAATCTTTTATAAAAATCATTTTTTCTAAATGTCGATGTATTACAAAATAAATAAATAAATAATAATATATATATTTTTCTAGTTTCAAATGTTTATTGGCTTGAAATCATAAAAATTATTTATTTGATGAAATTATTATAGGACTAGTTGTTTTCATAATAAAATTTCATATCCATTTTGGAATAGTAAATAAACAAATTACATATTTTCTAGGATTTTGCAAAATGAGGTTAATTAGTAGCTAATTTAATCAGTTAGCCTTTGAAAGCCTCCTAAAAACATTTCTTAAATTTCTTTTCTATTTAATTTACCCGTTTACCGTCTCCCATTCACACCCTCATTTTTCCACATGAAAAACCCGTTTAATTATGATCTGGGCCATTCATTATTGGGCCAACCCGCACCCTTTAGCCCACAACTCTTTCCCTATTTAAGTCCCTCATCACAACTCCCTAGAAACCCTAGCTAGCCCTCACAAATCCCCACAAAGCCAAAGCCACCACCATTTTGTGTGCCCGTGTCCGTGTGTCCAGTATCACCGTGTCAGCCGTGATGGCCTCGGGTCCGACCCCGGGTGTCCCACCGTATCCATTCATTTTCTGTGTCCGGTTACAATATTACAACCAGATTTCCTGTGTCCAACACCCGGACACGTCCACAGTTCATTCAAACCCCTGTGTCCAACACCCGGACACGCCCGCAGTACAACGAACCCATCGTGTCCAGCCGACACGATGCACCCCGACACACCCGAAACCTAACCCTAACCTAACTCCGACGAGCGCCGGTGGCCGCCCAGATCTCGATCGCCGCCCGGAGCCGTCATCGCCGCCGCTGAAGCCGAGCACCGCCGTCGCAGAAGATCCGCCGCCCTCGAGTTCGATTGCCGCCGGCGACTGGACCCCCTCGGCGTCGAGCGCCTGTCGTCGAGCTCGCCGTGGCCGACCAGACGCAACCGCCTCGAAGCCGCCTCCCCTGGAACAGAGCGCCTGCCCCTCGATCCAAGCGCCGCCTCGAGTCGAGTTCCCGCCGCTCTCGAAGATTCCGCCGCGGCCCCCTCCACGTCGCCGAGGACACCCGCCGGTGACCGCCTGGGTCTTCGACCGGTTCCTCGAACCCCCGCCGCTCTTGAGTTTCCGCTGCCGCCGCCGAGATGAGCTTCGACCGCCTCCTCGAGACGATCAGATCCGCCGCCGCTTCGAATGAACGCACGCTCGACCACCGCCACCGACGGACTTCCCCGCACCGACGCCCTGCCCGACGGAGCCCTCACCGCGACCTCGCCGGAAAACCCCCCTCGTGAGCCTCTTCTTCCCTCTGTCCCTTACTTCGATTCAGAATCTGTTGTTTGTGTTAATTAGCTAATATAATAGATTAGTTAATTTATAATTAAATTAGTTTAGTTAATATCTGATTAATCAGTTAATTAATTTTTATCTGTTAATTATTTTTACTAGTTAATTAATTTTTATCAGTTAGTTATTTTTAATTAGTTCATTAATTTATAATCAGTTAATTATTTTTTAGTCAGAAGCTATTTAGTAATATAATTAGTTTAGTAATATATGTAATTAGTTTAGTAATTAAAATATAACTAGTTTTATTGTTTATAATGTATGAACCTAGTTATTTATTATGTGTAAAATTTAGTATGTATTAAATATAGGATTTTGATTACATGAACAACTATAATATTTTTGGGTTATATTATTATTTAAAGAAATAATTACAATAATGAAAATGAGATCAAAATTGTTTAATTGGGCTGGTAACCAATTTTTAATATAGATGTAAAAATATATTGGCTTTTACATAAATTTTAGATTTTTATAAATAAACTTTTATTTGTAATTATTGTTCAAGAATATGCATATACACATGAGTATATATATAATGATATGTAGATGTATAAGTACTTATTTAAATAAATGTTAATACTTGAATATGCATAGTATATAAATACATTAGTAATGTTAATTAAAGATATGTATATTATTTATTTTATTAATAATTAATTGTATAAGTATGTATGTAGGTATTTAATGTATTTGTGTATTGCGTATTTGTGTATGTGTATACAAGTACTAAAATGTAATTTAGCATAAATATTTCTTAGTATATATATATGTTAATGTATATAGTGTATTTCTATTTAGTGTATATATATATATATTGTATGGGTATATGTTTAATAAAATCGTATTTTGGTATAAAAACGTATATTTGATATATATATATATATACTTGTGTACATATAGGGTATGAATATATCTTTATTTAGTGTATATAAATGTATAAATGTATATATTCTTAAATAATGGGTGATGTATATTTTTCATAAATAAAATATATTTCCACTTATGTACATACAGTTATACCTATCTTGTATATACTTTGGAATAACAATATATGTATTATATTTGATCATTAATAATACTACGTTTAATTGGTGAATATACTAGATGACCCTAGTTGACTAGTGCCCTGCCTGACATGGCCCTGAGACCAGTATTGTTGACTGTGTTAGTGTAGCGCCTGATGCAAGTGTTGTATTTGATATATTTTTAGGACTGTTGGTTCCTCCAGACGATACTCTGGGACAGGACATTGGTTTTACCAGCTAAGGACCCAAGGCAAGTACATTCTCTGATTAGTTTCTAATTTATGATATCTCCTATGTTCACTGTATCTAGTGTAAATAACCATGCTCTTGACACGCTGGTTACACGGATTGGTATACACGGATCTCGTCATGAGATGTTATTCCTTATTCATGGTGTAGCTTGTACAAGACTTGTTTTCTTGTTATCTTGTGCATGTACAGACACTGATTCCCGGGGAGATTTGCTACCTCCCTAGGGAATCCCGTGCCATAGCGTACCATGATTGGATCTACTATACCATTCGGGGGTGGGGAGTATTTTAGTGTAGATATGTGATCATACCCAACTTTTCATGCATCATAGCTCACCCCACGTCTCATGTCGGGTGCGGCCTGACCATCTCCGTGCCTCATAGCTGTTACGTGTGATTAGCCTGACATCTACATGCATCATAGCTAACCAACGGTTAGCCTGACCTTCGTGAATCATAGCTAATCACATGTAACCAGCCTGATCATGTTCCCAAGCCGATCACATGTTAAAGCTAGTACTCACACACTTAGTCATAGGATTTTTGCTCATTGACATATTGTTCCTTTCCTGCATTTACTTCCAGTATTTCTTTCGTGTACATTTCTCGTACCTATACATGCATCTGGTATGTTTCCATCTAGAACTGCTACATAGTTTATGTCATTTATATAGAACTGCTATTTAGAGATGTACTTTGCTCCTTCCTGACTGGAAAATATTTTTCCAGACTGTGACCTTAGTGGACTTGTTTCTGACACTTGGAGATTGGTTGTTACTGATTACAGGTATGATTGTTTTATCATTAGTCTTGTGTTGTATTCTTTTGTTTCTTCAAATTCTTATCGTGCTGTAATTGTGATTGAGTATGTTGTTCATCTTTATAGTGTTATCCGTGTCTCCTTATGGAGTTGGATACTAGGATGAGATTATTTAGATAGTACTTGACCTAGACAGCGTTCTACCGCCGATGCTGCGGCGTAGGCTGGACGTACCCACGCACTCGTACCCCTAAACCCGGTGTGGGTCGTGACATTGGCTCCTTTTGCATCACGGATCCTTGATGCGCCCTTGGACTGATGAGGATATGGTGGCTGCCGATGCCTTGATATGTAGGTATCAAGGGATGAAGTGGATATGCGACATGGTCCCTGCTGTTAGAAGGGAGCTAGCCTTCATGACAGACTGGACCTTTTTACGACCGAGCCTAAGTTCACTGATAATAAAAGAAACATCATTCACCAGGATTACGGGGGAGAGCCTCAAAATTTGTTCGAGAGGCTCTTTTGTTAGCTTCAAGCTATCTGTCCGTCCCACTTAGTTTACCAAAATAGGGCTACGATTTTTGTAGTGCCCTATCTTCTAAGACGGTTTGCTCGCCCGTTTGGCTACAACCAGTTTTTGCTGGTTCACCCAAGTGTTTCACTCTGATACAGTGGCAACTTACTTGATGGACCCTGAGCATGGAGTTACTATAGTGCAATTGGCACCAGATCTCTGATTTAACTACCAGCGGCAAGTGTCGTGCCACGAATATTGTACACAACGGTGAGGTATTATTCTACGGCAAATACCCCGTCATCTAGCTTCGACACGGAGAGAAGTTTTCTCGAGGGCACCAGGCTGATGCCTCAAGAAGAGAGAGCCCAACGGACGCCTAAGAAAAGCAAGGGTATCGCTAGACCTCTATTTGTGGAGTTGGCCCCTCGACGGGGGAAAAAGGAGACAACGCCTTACTCCGATGATCCTCCGGCCACAAAATGCAAGGCCAAGGTTCAGACCCATTACGCATGATATTCAAAGAAATCTAGAGTTTAGACGGCTCCGAAGACGGGACCTGCAACAAAATCAAAGTCCTCTTCAAAGGGCATCGTAATAGAAGAGGTAGGACCCCTTGTTCTGTGGTTTCTGAAGCAGATCCCACTTTAGATGCTATAGCCGTATCTGTAAAACCTCTCTATTTTATTATTGTGTCACCCTTTCGTGACACTTTTTCTTCTATTTTTCTAAAATTATGCAGATACCATCGAAGAGAGATCATCCCCGACGAGCAACTGCCTTGGTGGTTTCTTACGCCATGAAAGAAGAGGAGACAACTTCTTCATAATCTGACGTGGGTGCTAGGAAACCTGTACCTGAGGCTTCGGGAGCGCAGGGCTCAGACGCGGCTTTGGCGGAGCCTTATACTCCTCTGGAGAACATATTTATGGATGACCTAGATGCCATGGGGAAGGATCTGATGATACTGGATGAGACGTCACCTATGTCGCTCCCCTCTGGTATGTCGTTTTGCAACTTCATGAGAGATATGATTTTTTGTCTTCAGCTTTCAATCCTCTGGGTAAAATTAATTACTGGTTGTTCTGGATCTGTAAACCCCACCCCTCCCTTGAGGATGGTAGACCTGGTTGCCGAGAAGGGAGTTTAAGAAGAACAAGATGGTGGGCTTTTCAGAGGAGGCCTAAGTCTCTCCCTAGATATTTTGGGAGTAGAGAACACCCAGCAAGGTCTGTTATGGGCCCCTCTGGTGTAGTGCCTACTCCTACATCTGTAGTTGCTAGATATTCTGCTGTTGAGGCCTCTTGGGATAGTAGGATTGTGAGCCGTCCCAAGGAGGCCGTTCCCGATTTTCCCGGAACTACGGCTATAGGGTCATCCTCCGAGGTCGCCGTAATACAATCTGATGTTGGTACACATGCGGGTATGGAAACCACGGATGCCCTGATACCCCTGCCTCTAGTCACTGCACTACCCAACTGTCTGTTGCTAGGCTGGCGGGTGTCCAGGCACTTCATATGGCCATGAAGGACCTGGTCGCAAGCAAGACCGCTAGTCATTTTTCTAGAATGGTTCTGCCTCTTGGGCCAATAGGAACCATCGTGCAGCCCATTATGCATGTGACTACTTCTTCTCTCTTACCTCATTTTACTTCGACCACCCTTAAGGAGATCAACAAAACCGTACGGATATCCGTGCGAAGCTTCTACATGTTCCTGAAGTAAGGGGTTGAGATTGTATTGGGGAAGAAAAAGACCTTCACCTGGGCTAAATATTTTGCTGAGGGCAAGGTCAAATCTCTGAGGGCCCTCCCTGATTTTGAATAAACGGCAGACCTCCTGGATTAGAAGATGGTTGAAGTGGAGCAATGTTTGATATAGTTGTATTAGTACCAACAAGCAGACATCGAAAGCTGGGTCTCTTATGTATATAGTCAGCTCCAAGAGGCCATAGAGACGTAGAAGAATTTTTATGATGAGTCCAAGGATGGCTTGTTATGTAAACTCTACCGTCTGTCCGGAGAGCGCGACCGACTGGATGGGCTCAGGGAAGGTTGCCTCACTCGGCAAAATGCGCTGACCCAAGAGATAGCTGAATTAACGGAGGAGATCAGGAAGCTCCAGATTCAGCTTGATATGCTGGGGAATGATCTCCGGGGAGCCCAACAAGAGGAGGAGGCTATATATGCTGGGGGGAGCTAGGTAGCCAAGACTACGACCGCTGTTGGGGTTACCATATAGAAGCTAGAGGACAAACACGAGTCTTAAGCCCATTAAGATGACCTCAAGGTCATGGCTAGAGAAGTTGAACGCCGGGCTCAGGCGCATTTGGATAACAACATCGCCCGGCTCCGTGGGCATATAGAAGAGTTGTGTTATGATCAGTAGTATCAGTAGTTTCTTTAAAAGTTTCATTTTGTTTCCTTTTGTTTCTTTTTGTTTATTCTTTTGCTAGACTTTGGATTGGGGTATCCCACTGATATTACTTATCATAACACAACTATGGCTAGAGAAGTTGAGCACCGGGCTCAGGCGCATTTGGATAACAACAAACCCTCAAATGTATTTCGCTTTTCTGTTTCCCTTATGCAAAAGAAAATAAAAGCTTCTTCTTTTGTTGCAATTATGTGTGGACTTTGATATTGTACTAGAGGTAATACGGACATAGTGCAACACCGTAGTTGTTAAGGATATCCCATTGGGAATCTTTTTGTGGACGTTATTACTTTTTACGTACTTTAGTGTGCAAGTAATAAGTTCAAAACAAAACCCTATCAGAGGTGATATGGACATGATAGGTTTTGTGGACGTAACACTGCTGGTGTACTCCGAGTTGGGTACGGGTGATAATTTTAGATGACGATCGATATCAGAGGTATTATGGACATGATAGTCGAGAGTCAAAATATGAGAGTTTGCTCAGAGGTAATGTGGATCTGACAAACCCTATTGGGGAGAATGTTAGGATGATAGTTCAGTGGTAATATGACGTGAACAAGCGTCCTGGCAGAGTAACTTTACTGAGGGTTGCTCAACTGGGGAGCTTTGGAGGATCCATTATCTGTTACGTATTCAGGACTCCTGAATACAGATAATAGCCTTTACGATGATTTATGTGGGAGAAGTGTATATTGTGCTTACACTTTTACTAGGGATAAACAACAAAAAATATAAATATTGTACGTCTTAGCTGTCCTACTGGGGATAGAGGGAGTACCAATCTATTTCAGACATAGTATATTTTAAGGAACTTGTCGTTGATAGGCATCATGATCAACTCGTCATTGGGTTTTGTGAGTCGGTAGGCGCCATTAGAGAATACAGACTCCACGATAAATAGACCCTCCCATTTAGGTTAAAAAAAATTGGCCATCTTGTGGGTCATAATTATCAGTCTTCTAACTTTCAATACGAGGTCATCCACTCGGAATGTCCTCTCCTTGACCTATTTGTTGAAGGTTCCGGAAAGACGTACTTGGTACATGTAAACCCCCCTAATTTTATTTTTGTATTTTTAATTATTTTGTATTTTAAATTTCTTTAGAGTATTCTCTTAGTTAATTAGAAAATAATTTTTTTGATTTAATTAATTATAAAAATACTTATTTAAAATTATTCCCAAAACTATTTTTACTACTATTTATCTTTTATTAAAATATTATAAATTTCTTAGAAATTATTTTGTGTGCAAATATATTTTTAAAATTATATTTATATAATCTTAGCTATATGTATATAAATATATAGATATTGTTTTGTTAAAGCAAAATAATTATTCTAAGAATTTATTATATGAAAATATATTTTATATTTTTATATTTCCATTTATATATATAAATATGTATGCATATAGATTCCTTGTTAAAAGAAAGTTTTTTTTTTATTAATAAAGAAAAGATAAGAAAGGATAGAAATAAAAGAAAAGAAAAGAAAAGAAAAGAAAAGAAAAGAAAACTAACTATTCCTAATAGCTATCCTAATACTATGACTACCCCTACCGGATACCTTCAGACCCCAGAACCCGCGGATCCACCCCCCTCTTTCGGTTCCTATATATATGCATGTATGCAACCAAAACCCTAAAACCAATTCCTTCCTACCAACCCTAACTCGGCCCCAACCTTGTCACCGTCGACTTCCTCTGGGAGCTACCAAGGCCGATAGAGGCCGCTGCCGCATCCGGGTGTGACCGCCGGCACGCACGCGGGCATCGACAACAACCGCAACAGCCGAGGTAACACAGGCAGCCCGACTCTCCTTCTTCAGGTGTCTTTCTGTACAATTTTATTACGAGGGGAGGAGCTGTGTCAAGGGCACGTATCTTTGAGATACACCTGTAAGGGCTCATCCGATATTGTACAAATTTTTGCTTCATCATTGGCTCATTGCCACCTTTGTCTTGGTGGACTTGCTTATAGAGGATTGAGTTGGAGTAATAGGCCTCGACCCTTTTGAATGGATCGATGTTGGCAAACTCCGTCTTAATAATGTCGTGATTGTCAATGTACTTTAGGCACTTATACAGAGTGGATAGTTTGATTATGTACTCGTGTATCCATGGATACCCACCAAGACATTGTAGGATACCCCCGCTATCGCTTCCTCAGTGGTGGAAGAAACCATGTGGTAGGATTTGGACTTTCTTCCTTTGGACTTGACAGCGGAAGGCGTTGCTTGCTGCAACAAGTCTGGAGTAAGATCTGGGTTAATCCACATGACCTTACCCTGTGGTGTGCTGAAAGGTACCATCCCGGCTACTTGGTTATGAGGTAGAGGGAGATTGACAACCTCCATTATGGCCTTAGGGATCGGGACCACGACATCTTGGGTCTCCGTTACAGAAAAGTCACCAAACTGAAGAGATACCATGTTTGTGGCCACTGTCTTGTCTTCAAAGTCCAAGGTGAGGGCCTTGGAATCGAGTAGACGCTGGATGTATTACTATAAATTGTAGCAATCCTTTATTGAATGGTGGACATACCGGTGGTAGTGGTAGTACTTGGGGTCATTGATCTTGTCTTCCTCCTTAGGACGTTTGACGTTTGGAAGCCGAAGCTTATTGTCCTTCATTAGTATGTCAAAGATTTTTATGACATCCGCATCTTTTAAAGAGTAAGTCTCTTTCAATTTTGGAGCCTCTACAGGCTTTTGCTCGGGCTTCTTGGCTATATTGGCAGCAAGAGCCTGCTTCTCTTTTTATCGCGGACGTTATTGACGTTGTTGTGGTTGTTGTTGTTGTACGGACGCTTTTTTCTATCATCAGCGATGGGGATCTATATTCCTAAGAGTCGGGCGTTCTTCACCTTCTTTTCAGTGCTAACATTATTTATGATGAATGTCGTCTAGTCTTTGAATTGAGTATCGCATATCCAGAGTCTGACTGCTAGAAGTAGATTCCTCCTATATGTGTCCATTAGCGTGGACTCAGAATTATCGGAGGGTAATTTTAGCGCATCTTGCCTGTATCATTCGATATATTCCCGTACATGATCTTTTTCTTTTTATGGGATATCCATCAGAGAGGATATCGTCATGTCATTTTCCCGTCATAAAATTGGAAGATAAAAAGGCTTTTCAGGTCGTCAAATGACGAGATACAATTATCTTGGAGACTACAAACCCAGTCGAAGGCTACTCCAGACAATACGCCGACAAAGATCTTGGTAAGGAAGGTATTATTGCGGGGTTGATGCCCCGTTGCGGTCTTAAAGTAGCTAATGTATTAATGGGAAGATATCTTCCCATCAAATGGAGTCATGTTGAAGGCTTGTACTTGGGCGGGTATGACATATCTCTCCACTCGAGGGGATACAATTGTCGAATCCCAAGCTCGTACAATGTGTCCTGATTGCCCATGGAGTCCAAGAGGACTCGAAGTTCTTGTACCTCCCTTATTGCTTTCTCGGCTTCATCTACTACAGAGGGAGCAGACGATCCAGGCAAGGTGTGATTGCCTCCAATAGGTGGAGCAATTGCGTTTGAGTCCCTGTTGGTCCCAGGATTCAGGCTTGCCTAAACTGAAGCCCTTGGTGGCTATGAGGCCATGTTTGCCTTGATCTCCAGCATTCTCTGGGTCAAGGCCTGCATTGACGCGCTCATGGTTTGCATCTTGGCCTCGATGGTCTCGAAGCACTGTCGATCACTATATGATCGTCCCTTGTCATATATATTATTCTTAAATGAGGAGAGATGGATGGGACGGTGGATGTCGCACTTTCTGTCTCAGACTCTTGTAGTGAATAGTCCTCAGGTAGAGATGGATGGGACGGTGAATTAGAGGATTGAATATTAAGTTTTGTATTTAGTGATTAGCATGAAGTTTTTGAGGAGATTATGATACGAATGGAATTCAATTTTTAAATTTGAGGATTTTTCAGAAATATGATATCTATAGAATTATGAAAGTTGGTGAAATAACAATATGGATTTGTTTCAAGATTATATGGTTTGATGAATTTAATTTTGATGGTAATAAATAAATAAATAAAATAATTAAGGATTTTAAATTTCGAGTACGAAATTTTTTTAAGGTGGCTAGACTTGTAACCTCCGTATCCTGAAATTCGTGCTTAAATGTTGTTATTAGGTTAATTTGGGGCTATTGAGATTTTTTCATAATTTTTAGTTAATTAAAAACTAGTAATCCTAATTTTCTAGGACTTTTAAGAATTTATTTTAAGGATAAAATTAATTAAAAATATCCTAAACTTTTATTTTAGGTTCTAAATAATAAAATATATTTTTCTAGAATTTTTTGGAAATTTTTTGATTATTTTTAGCATTTATTTTGAGTTAATTATGAAAAACTGAATTAAAAACTAGTTTCTGAAAAAGAAAACCCAAAAAATAATTAATTCTGCCTAGTCAGCAAACAGGGGGCCTACCTGTCAGCCTCCCGCCGTGAACAGTGCCGGACCCGCCTGTCAGTGACCGCGGGGTGGAGCCGAGCCGACCTTGAGCCGAGCCGAGTCAGAGTTCGACTCGGACTCAGCTGAGCCGAGCCGCGTCAGATTCGAACCGTCCGATTTGGGCGCGGCAGTGCAGATGGCTGCCATGTGTCAACTCCGAGCCGTGGCTGCTCTCTCTCTCCTCTATATATATAATAGTTTAAGTTATTTTCTAGGGTTTTCTTTGAGCCGAATTTTGGAGAATTGCTATCTAGGGTTCCTTCATCTTCCAGAAGCCATTGCACATAGCTCCGGACTCCAAACGACGCCTAGTTTCTTGCGTTAGAAATATATTGAGGTTAGATTTCTGATTATATAAATTGTTTTTCTAAATTATTAGTATTAAATTCTAAAAAATTCGTAGAGCACAACATGTCTGAAAGTAGACGTGTTTCGATGTTTTCGCGATTCTGGGAGAACCAGGAGTCAAAATTATGAATCGTTTAAAGTTTCGGAAAGCTAATGTCAAGATCATTGACATATGTTTTTCCTTGAATTTAATTCAAAGTACTTACATACTGTTAATTCTGTAGAACTTCTAGGTTATAATTTAACCATCGGTGCACAATACAAAACTTGTATGTGCCATAATTTCCAAACAAATTTAAATTCAGACGAGCCATAAATTCTAGCATATTTTTTATGCTAAAATCTACAGGAAATCATGCATAAAAGTTGAGTTTGTGTTGGTTGACTTTTTGGTCAACAGATCGCCTCGATTTGCGTGCCATGAGTCTCGAGTCGATAAAATTTAGGTTCTTTTGGGCAAAATTTAGGAATTAATCTAAAAATTAGAATAATAAGATTAAAATAGGATTTTAGAGTAATTATTCTAGAATTAAATAAATTAAAATAAATTATCTTTTGACATGGTAAATTTGTAATACATAGGCTATTTGGACTGTGACTTGGACTCTGATTCATACCAGCTAAGGACCCCAGGCGAGTACATTCTCTGACAGTTTCCATTATTGATTATCTTTATAATTCTTGTTGTATAGCGTACATGACTCTAACACTGTTCTTTACACGAGTTGGCATCATTGAGACCGGTCACGAGGAGTCGTGATTGGAATCCATCATGCTAGCTGGGGAAAATAGGGAAATATTAGTAGCTTATGTGATCATACCCAACTTTACATGAATCATAGCTCACCCACACCTCACGTCGGTGCAGCCTGACCCTTACATGCCTCATCGCTGTTACATATGGTTAGCCGGACTTGTTGGGGATGATCGCTAATCAATGTAATGAGTCATATAGTCCCAAGCCGATCACGTGATATACTGATATTTCACACACTTAGTTAGATGGTTCTTGACATGCATCTCTAGTATATTGATCTAGCATCTCTACATGTTTTAGTTATTATTCTTGTACATACCTACATACCAGTTCATTGTTCTTGCGTGTACTCGTACTTCTATTTTATTGCTAGATGTACATTGATGATGACATGCTCCAGTATTCCATTTATTCTAGTATTTCTATTTTCAGTATATCCATGCTCGTCAGTATTTCTTATTGCCAGTATTCCTATCTGCCTTATATTTTTTTACACTATGCTATAGATTTTGTCAATATGTATGGAACTGCTGTTAGAGGTGTATTTCGTTCCAATCCTGACTGGATATTTTTTCCAGACTGTGACATAGAGGACTTATTCTGACATACTTGGAGGCTTGGATGTATTTATTGCAGGTTAGACTATTTGTTGTTGTTTAGAATTATCTTGTATTTTATTTGTTTTCTTTGATATTTCATCGTGCTTTATTTTCCGTGATTGAGTATTTCCATATTATATTGTGATATATGTCTCTCCTTATGGAGTTGGATATTCGTGAGAGAATGATTAGATAGTATTATGACCTAGACAGCGTTCTACTGTCGATGCTGTAGCGTAGGTTGGACGTACCCACGCTCTCGTGCCCCTATACCGGGTGCGGGTCGTGACACGTTTTTAGTGGTGGCCCATGCAGGTCAGACTTTGCAAGTTATGCGATGTCGTGGTAGTGCGACATCTTAGTTGTACTACTGCGTGCCTGCTATAGAATATAGGACATAGGATACTAGGATGAGAGAGGATACTCAATCACAAAATTCTTGAGAGATTCCTGGGACGACCCCTTGAGAATCTTATTATAATTTCCAATTTAAATCTTTTCCTTATTTTCGTCCGCTCTCGCTTGTTGTTATTGAACTTTATTCTTGTTGACCAGTTATTAAATTTAATTCTTGGTATCGTTGTTGAGTTTCGATTTTATATCGAGATGAATTTTACAGACTAAACTTTACGGTATCATCTAATGACATATATTGATGAGGACGGTGAGAAAGGTAAAACGTCTACTTTGGTTATGGAACCTAGAGTTTATCACAGCCATATTAGCCGTCATGATGAGAACGTAGGAACCAGACTTGGATGTACATACTGTAGTTATAAAACTTAGAGTCTTTCGCAGCCATACCGGTTGGCGTAGCGAAGATTTTAGATGACATGATTATAGAGTTGCATACCTTAGTTACGGAACCTATCATTTATCGCATTTATGCTTACTGGCGTGGCGAGGATTCTGAGTGTCATAATTTCTGACAGAGGTGTATGATTATCAGGTTGTATCTTAAAATGTTTCTTAAAGTCTCATCTCAATACTTATCTATTTCGTTATTATAGGACTTTGTTCCATCGCTTCTTTTCTTTACTAGCAGTAAAGATACCTTCAGTCCTTGATCCAGTTCCTTTTTGAGCTTATTTTCTTTGAGGATTCCTTGTTAGTATGATAATTAGTGACTTACAATTTTGTTTGTGTCTTGTATTAGTGTTGCCTGGATGTGACTTATGAGTTTGTAAGTGTTTCTTGGTTGGACATGAGAGCAGTAGACATTAATCTAGAGATACCCATAGCATAGTACCTTATAGCAATAGTTCTATGATAGGTGTTATTATATTAGTATTGGTATTATAGAAAGAGGATTAAGAGTATCAGTAATGGTTTTAAGAGTTAGTATCAGAGTCAGCATACCCGTCCTGGATAGTCATGAATTTATGTAATTGGGTGATCTATGTAAACAATTAAGTATCGAGGAAATTATTTTAAAAATTAATGGAGCATGATGTTCAATTTGATGATTGATACTGGGTGTATCAAGAGTAAAAAAAAAATATGCATAAAGGATTTTAATGAGATGCCATGAGTAGAGAAATATCAAGATTGGTAATAAAAGTTGTGAAATATATCACATATTAGTTTAATAGGCTGTAAAAGGTTTAAGAGATATGCTTATATATCAATCGAGATATGGAACCATATGCCTGCCCTTGAGATTGAAGTAAAGCATGGGTATTATAGAAAGTGCAAGTGATTGTGAGTTCCAATAAGTTTGATGAGATAATCTAATGACGAAGTTAGTGTTACCATACCAATAGTGCTAGTATTTCTGTATCGAGGATTAGTCGAGAATGGTGCTAATAACAGTAAGTACTTCGTGTAATGATAATTAGACTGGTGTACCAGTTAATATAGATAGAAAATTATTAGAGAAAATACGTGTGATGATAACTTTGATTATTGGGAGTAATAGTGTAAGTAATCCGGGTAGTGCAAATTTTAGTACACAGTTAAAGTTGCAGATAATTGGTGTATTTGTGTGTATCTTGAGTATTAGAGACTCTGAGTATTTATATGCATACTTGTGGATTTAAATTTATAATTTGAAGAGTGGAAATAAATTTCAATTTTTAAAGAATTTTTGAGGAGTTAAGATTTTATGTTATTAAATTTTTGAGGATTCAAATTTAATTCAATAAACATAGTCAAAGCTATAAAGATTTTGGAAGTGATTAAAAATTTTATTTCGATATTTGAGCATTTGACTATTGAGGAAGGTATATGTATTTTATTTTAAATTGTCCAAGAAGTTAAATTTTGATTATTTTATTTTGAGGATAAAATTTTATGGTGGATAAGAAATATATACTAGTATATGAGTGAATGAAGTGCATATATAAGGATCCATTGGCTTAGTATGATTGAGATGGCACTGTAGACAGACTTGGGTGTCCATCTAGAGTTGTATTAGAATGAGTAGTACTTAGTATGGTGTGTTGCACTTGGTGTGCACTTGGGTGATAAGAACAACTAGTATGAACAATTTTAGTAGGTAAGAGAGCTAGCAGTGGATGTGCTTGTAGTAGAAACAGTGGTACATAAAGGGATACAGGTATCAAACTTTAGATGCATCATTTGACCGATGGTTGTGTTAGAGGTCCTTGGTATCAGATTTTGGTATTAAATAGACAGAGGTGTGTAATGTGGATGTATCCATGGATATCTTATGGACTAGAGATTAGTTGATATGGTAACAGTGTATAGGGACAGGAATTTGTAAAAAATGTGCCAGAGTTAAGTGTATGATAGAGGTTGAAGATATCCCAGTAATGGATTAGAAGACTATGTTCTGTTCTTTCCTTATGTTCATTTTTTGTTTGTTTGATTGATTGCTTGATTTCTTAGTACCCTAGTTTGTATCAATGATTCTCTTACTAGAATATAGTTAGTAATAAACCACGACAGAGACTGCAATACCATGACAAAAGAGACTATGACCATGCGTGTTTCATCTAGATTGTATATTTTATCTAGATTACGTGTTATATTGTGTATTGTATGACTATAGGTAGGATACTCTTAGACTTTGTTTGTTGAGGATTGACTGTAGTAAAGAATCAATGAAGATGTTATGATTTGACAGAAAGAGAGACAATGTGCCTTAAAATTTCGAGGATAAATATTTATTTAAACAAAGAGTTGAGAACTTAATATGACAGGATTGGCGATCTTGTTAAAACATTAATTTTATAAAGATTATGAAATGATTGAATTTGTCATTAAATTTTGAGGAAATTAAGAAGATTATCATTGTATTTATTTGACTGCAAGGTATAGATTTATTTTGAATATTGCAATTGAAGATTTTGCGAGTATTATATTATTTGAGTATTGTGTGGAAAAAGAATCGAGGAATAAGATCACTAATAGACTAGTGTTGGAATTCAAACTTTTGGGATGAGGATTTAATTTTTATAAATATGCATCGATTGGACTTAAATTAGAGAAGTAAGATGATTAATGGAATAGTATTTTCAGATGAGATTTTCTAAATTTTATAAATATGCATTGACTGGATTTCAATTAAAGGATTGGATAGTAAATTTTGTATTTAGTAATTTACTCAAAATTTGAGGAGTAAGATGATTAATGGGTTAGTGTTTGAATACAAACTTTTTGGATGAGATTTTAAATTTTATAAATGTGCGTTGATTGGATTTAAAATTAGAGGATTGAATATTAAGTTTTGTATTTAGTGATTAGCATAAAGTTTTTGAGGAGTTTATGATACGAATGGAATTCAATTTTTAAATTTGAGGATTTTTCAGAAATATGATATCTATAGAATTATGAAAGTTGGTGAAATAATAATATGGATTTGCTTCAAGATTATATGGTTTGATGAATTTAATTTTGATGGTAATAAATAAATAAATAAATAAAATAATTAAGAATTTTAAATTTCGAGGACGAAATTGTTTTAAGGTGGATAGACTTGTAACCTCCGTATCCTGAAATTCGTGCTTAAATGTTGTTATTAGGTTAATTTGGGGCTATTGAGATTTTTCCATAATTTTTAGTTAATTAAAAACTAGTAATCCTAATTTTCTAGGACTTTTAAGAATTTATTTTAGGGATAAAATTAATTAAAAATATCCCAAACTTTTATTTTAGGTTCTAAATAATAAAAAATATTTTCTAGAATTTTTTGGGAATTTTCTAATTATTTTTAGCATTTATTTTGAGTTAATTATGAAAAACTGAATTAAAAACTAATTTCTGAAAAAGAAAACCTAAAAAGTAATTAATTCTGCCCAGTCAGCAAACAGGGGGCCCACCTGTCAGCCTCCCGCAGTGAATAGTGTCGGGCCCGCCTGTCAGTGACCGCGGGGTGGAGCCGAGCCGACCTCGTGCCGAGCCGAGTCAGAGTTTGACTCGGACTCAACTGAGCCGAGCCGCGTCAGATTCGAACCGTCCGATTTGGGCACGGCAGCGCGGATGGCTGCCATGTGTCAACTCCGAGCCGCGGCTGCTCTCTCTCTCTCCTCTATATATATAATAGTTTAAGTTATTTTCTAGGGTTTTCTTTAAGCCGAATTTTGGAGAATTGCTATATAGGGTTCCTTCATCTTCCAACAGCCATTGCGCATAGTTTTGGACTCCAAACGAGGCCTAATTTCTTGCGTTAGAAATATATTGAGGTTAGCTTTCTGATTATATAAATTGTTTTTCGAAATTATTAGTATTAAATTCTGGAAAATTCGTAGAGCACAGCATGTCTGAAAGTAGACGTGTTTCGATATTTTCGCAATTTCGGGAGAACCAGGAGTCAAAATCATAAACCGTTTAAAGTTTCGGAAAGCTAATGTCGAGATCATTGACATATGTTTTTTCCAGAATTTAATTCGAAGTATTTACATACTGTTAATTCTGTAGAACTTCTAGGTTAGAATTTAACCATCGGTGCACAATACAAAACTTGTATGTGCCATAATTTCCAAACGAATTTGAATTCGGATAAGCCATAAATTCTAGCATGTTTTTGATGCTAAAATCTATAGGAAATCATGCATGAAAGTTGAGTTTGTGTCGGTTGACTTTTCGGTCAACAAATTGCCTCGATTTGCGTGCCATGAGTCTCGAGTCGATAAAATTTAGGTTCTTTTGGGCAAAATTTAGGAATTAATCTAAAAATTAGAATAATAAGATTAAAATACGATTTTAGAGTAATTATTCCAGAATTAAATAAATTAAAATAAATTATCTTTTGACATAGTAAATTTGTAATACATAGGCTATTTGGACTGTGACTTGGACTCTGATTCATACCAGCTAAGGACCCCAGGCGAGTACATTCTCTGAAAGTTTCTATTATATTGATTATCTCTATAATTCTTGTTGTATAGCATACATGAGTCTAACACTGTTCTTTACACGAGTTGGCATCATTGAGACCGGTCACGAGGAGTCGTGATTGGAATCCATCATGCTAGCTGGGGAAAATGGAATAATATTAGTAGCTTATGTGATCATACCCAACTTTACATGCATCATAGCTCACCCACACCTCACGTCGGTGCAGCCTGACCCTTACATGCCTCATCGCTGTTACATATGGTTAGCCGGACTTGTTGGGGATGATCGCTAATCAATGTAATGAGTCATATAGTCCCAAGTCGATCACATGATATACTGATATTTCACACACTTAGTTAGATGGTTCTTGACATGCATCTCTAGTATATTGATCTAGCATCTCTACATGTTCTAGTTATTGTTCTTGTACACACCTACATACCAGTTCATTGTTCTTGCGTGTACTCGTACTTCTATTTTATTGCTAGATGTACATTGATAATGACATGCTCCAGTATTCCATTTATTCTAGTATTTCTATTTTCAGTATATCCATGCTCGTCAGTATTTCTTATTGCCAGTATTCCTATCTGTCTTGTATTTCTTTACACTGTGCTATAGATTTTGTCAATATGCATGGAACTGCTGTTAGAGGTGTATTTCGTTCCAATCCTGCCTGGATATTTTTTCCAGACTGTGACATAGAGGACTTATTCTGACATACTTGGAGACTTGGATGTATTTATTGCAGGTTAAACTATTTGTTGTTGTTTAGACTTATCTTGTATTTTATTTGTTTTCTTCGATATCTCATCATGCTTTATTTTCTGTGATTGAGTATTTTCATATTATATTATGATATATGTCTCTCCTTATGGAGTTGGATATTCGTGAGAGAATAATTAGATAGTATTATGACCTAGATAGCGTTCTACCGCCGATGCTGCGGCGTAGGCTGGACGTACCCACGCTCTCGTGCCCCTATACCGGGTGCGGGTCATGACAGATGCGTTGGTTGAGAGTGAAGGATTAGAGGCGCTAGACTTCCGTCCCCCCCTTCATTAGGGGGATTTCCTAGCGGAGTAACATGAGAAGAAGGGCAGCTCCTCCTCCTTTGGTGTTTGTACCTACTCTCCGGGATGCTGTCGGATAGGTACTCTTAGTTGCAGTCATCAGAATATCAACTGCATGTCTGCAGGTACTGCTACTTTGGTACAGCATCAGTTGATAACGATATTTGTACAGGTATGCCCTAGAGAGGATACCTCAAATGCCGTAGTTATTTTTCTCGCTTTGCGCTTGTGATTGATCGCGTTGCATAAGTCAAGCAAGGAGAGACTTACCTTTACACCCTCCTTATGAGCACGGGTAGACCGAGCACATGGGTGTGTGGGCGTTGTCTTTGCTCCCTAACCTGGGGTTCATATAAGAACTTTTTTTGGGTTGTTAGTGGAAGACTTTGGAGACTGATCCTGTCCACTTGCCACTGCGGGCTGGACACATAGGTCAGTTTTGTACAGCTTTCCTTCAGGGGCACGGATAATAGTTAGTGGTGCCTTCTAACAGTCATTTGGATGAGTACTTGCTTGAGCTTCTTAAGCTCGCACTACCATATACTTCCTTGTTCTAGCATGCATTCGTGCATAATATAAAGATTCCAACTTTAAATCTTCTTCTTTCTCAGCATGGCACATGGAATCAGCACCGCATGAGATTCGTTCGATGACTGAGCTTTTGTTGTCGTCGGGGAAGTATACGACCTTCTGCCTGCGGCTGTAGTTCGGTGCCGTATGGGCATTCTTATGCGGTCTTTGTTGTGGCCGCATGGCACTTGCCTTAGCACTCGAATTTCTGGCATCATAGTATTTTTCTCTGCCATAGCTCAAGTGCTGAGCATATTCCTTGTCAGAAGAGGTTGCCGCATAACTGGGGATAGCTTGTATGGACGATTGATGCGTGTCTCCTACATCATGAAGAGAGACATGGAGCACATGCTCTGTAGTTGGGTAGGGCACAGCAACCTTGACTATCCATGTCTTGCAGGTCTTCTTTGGCTTTGCCAGCCTCGGTGAAGCGCTGCCCTCAGAGAGCATTTCCTCAAAGGCTTGCTGGTCAAAGCGTACAACCAACATCTTTTGGGTTGAACCCAGCTTCGACGTGTCGGACTGCGTCACAAACTTCCCATCAGATGTCACCCTCATTTTTTCAACTAAGGGTAGTTTGGTAATTTGGCATG